>CANXYI011316515.1:0-11925 GCA_948208565.1 Hura crepitans | reverse complement strand
TAAGGTTTTTTGAAACTTATAGCATCATCTGTTAGAGCACTCAGCCACGAAACCTATCGTTCAACATTTGTGAAATGTTTCATAATGGCTTGAGACAACAAATGCTTCATTCTATAAGAACTAAGGACATGAGGCAGAGGATCATCCAACAAGTGAAGCTTCTCTTATAGCCAAACCTAAAAAAAAGCTGTTAGGAATGAAAACCTATGAAGGCATCCAAACAAAAGTCAAGCAGAGGGTCGAGTGAAAACCCACAAGGGCAATCTATCCTTAAAAAGTCTAGTAGGAATGAAAATCCACAAAGGCTTCCTAGGCAAAAGACAGACTAGAGAATATGGCAAAAACCCTTTCCTAGGGTGGTCTATTCTAACAAAAAAGACCTAAAGCAGAAGTGGGTTCCCACGGAAAAATTCAACTTCTTTAAACTGCATAGTATCCAAACCAAGAATTGTTTCAGCCAAGGTTAGAGGATAATGATTCAACCCTCTCTTCAAATCATTGATCACATTGAATAGCGATAGTCTCTAAAGTGGTCTTCAACTAAAACCATCAGATATTTGGAGAAGAATATGAATAAGTACATGCCCACTTAGAGGGATGGAATGACTATGTAACTTTTAGCATTGTCTAACAATGCATTCATAAAGATCGGCCCTCTCTATAGGACCCATCTGGTAGCCAAGCAAGGCAATATGTCCAATACATAGATAACCTCGTATGGGTAGCAAGGAACACAGGTCGAACAGCAAGGTAGTGTGTTAGAAGAATAAAGCATGCCTAAAATTGCAGCAAATTCCTCAAATAGGGGGCATCTCTCTTAATGAGAAAACTAAAAGACATGGAATTATGAGTCCCAAAATTAGGTCACTGCCTTGAGAAAAGTCTAATCAAGACAAACTTTTTGAAGAAATTTTAGTCCACTGAAGGGAGACAAGGTGGGGGCTGCCCATATAGAAGCGCGATCAAGAATTTTATGAAACTTTTTGAGGAATTTGTCACTCATTGTTGCAAAAATGAAGAAAAAAACTCATGTGGCATGAGGATTTATGCATGCATTAGGGTATTTATAGCTTTTAGAAGAGAAAAAAGAACACTATGGGCAAAAATAGGCATTTTTAGCTAGAAAACGGGTGTTTTTTAGTTAAAAATGGCAATTTTGAGCTGGAAAATAGGTGTTTTGGGTTTGGCCCAAAAAAGCCATTTTTGATCGAGAAAATGGCCATTTTCATTGCCTAAAATGGCCATTTTCACAGCCCAAAATGACCATTTTGTTGAGGTAAAAACGGTCATTTTCCAATTACTATAAAAAGGGCATTTTTTTTTACCATTTTCATATATTTTGATAATTTTTTCACCTAAGCACTATATAAATATACACGTGTAACCATGTCAGCATGCTAAGAAAGCCATCCACACTACCAACCTATGCCAGAACACATGGCTATGCTAGGTTGGCTTATTGACAAAAAGATGAAGCGATACAAATGTTTGGCCACTATCACTAAGATCGAGAGCTGTTAAATATACACCCAGACACTATAAGACCTAGGTATTTTAGATCGAGTTGGTCAGCTACTCACCCAAGTGGGGTGGCAGGAGTTTTACCTACTACAGTGTGCCACCTATTCGGCTGTCATGCTATAGTTCCTTAGCACCATTTGATTTCGGTGGGCTCAACCAGATGATGGCTCCTCTATTCACTTTGCTGTGTTAGGGAGCAGGTTCAATATCTCTTTTTTGTTGTTCACGGAGCTACTATGACTGCCTATAGATGAGGACACAAAGGTCTTCGAGAGCCTAAATGAGTACTGGGGGTCTAACGGTCGACTTAGCACCATTTACAATGCCAGTCGAACTAAGGAGTCTACCATACGAGATTCATCTCACTGCTACTTACACTGGGTGTCGGCTTTTAGCTACCTCAGATGTGTTGCTAGCTCTGATTAGCTAAATCAGACTGACTTATATGGCCTTTAGGCTATAGAGCATAGTGTCTGGTTCAACTCGACCTAGACCATCCTTAAGCATTTACACTGCACTAGTCAATCCTCGAGTAAAGGGATCATTGTTAGAGGAGTTGTCACTGCCATATTGCTTAGGTTAGGCATCTTGGAGCAACATCTAGGTGAGTGTCTTTGACAACAACTATGGGTCGACTGAGACACTTGCATCACCATAGGGATCATGAAGGTCGATCCCCGAGCACCAACAGGCTATAGACTGCTGATAGAGGCTAAGTTAGATTAGCAAGCAAAGGAGTGACCAAGCAGAGATGACCAGTTTGCATTGGATCTCAAGGAGCTTTTGGGGACCAACTTGACTCCTGAGAGGCCAATTAAGAGGCAGCGAACCAATGAGGCAGGTCGATCTTCCTCAGTACCACCTCTACCATCACTCGAGTCTCTTTTCTAGGGCCTACAGACTTGAATGGCAAAGCAATTCTAGTGCACTCACACCGACTTGAGTGTAAGGATCGAGAAGTTCGAGCATCAAATAGCTCAAAGGCTAGAGGTGGTGGAGGCAGAGCTTTGGATGCTAAGAGATTAAAGACAACCATCGGCTCCTTAGCCTTTATTTTATTTTATTTTATTTTTCTATACATATTAGTTTAGGACACAAAAGTTTTTTACTCAAAAGTGTTCATTTATAAAATTAACATGTTCTACTCATTAATTTTATCTTTTTGCCAAGACATGGATAGAATAATAATGATAATGAATGATAAAAAAAGAAAAAGCAAAACAACAACCCACATAAAACAAAATAAGGAGATAGATAAAATAAGCAAATATATAAAATAATAAAAGAGAGAAATAGAATAAAAATAAGGAAAAGGTATAAAATTATAATTTTCAAAATTATGACATGAATTTAAAAAAAAATGCACTCACATGCACAACATGCATCCATGTTAAAAATGACCACTGATGAACTAATGCGTTTTACTTCATCTTTTCTACATAGGTGGTAACCTAAATTTTCTTAGCAGCCTTACAAATATGTCCTTTCAAGAAATATTTAGGTGCAATGTCTCGCAACACTACCTGAAACAAGTCATCTTTAGGTGCAACGTCTTATAGCACTACCTAAGTTCAAGTGCAACATCTCATAGCACTGTTTGAACTAAGTAATCTTTAGGTGCAACATCTCACAGCTTTACCTGAGTTCTGGTGCAATGTCTCATAGTACTGCCTAAACTAAGTCATCTTTAGGTGTAATGTCTCATAGCACTACTTGAGTTTAGGTGCAACGTCTCACAGTACTACCCCAGTTCAGGTGCAATGTCTCATAGCACTACCTAAACCAAGTCATCTTTTGGTGCAATGTCTCACAGCATTGCTTGAGTTTAGGTGCAATGTCTCATAGCACTTCCTGAACCAATTTATCTTTAGGTGCAACATCTCACAGCGCTGCCTGAGTTCAGGTACAATGTCTCACAGCACTACCTGAACCAAATCAACTATGGGTGTAATGTCTCTAGCATTGCTTAAACCTCACTAACTCTAGTCCTAATGATTCTTATAGAAAGATCATCCTCGAGGTACGTCTCTCTCTTTTTTGAACTTTAGGTTATCACAAACACTTTGTAGTCACCTCCCTAAAGTTGGGGACAACTATAGACACTGGGTCTCTAGGGCTCCTAGGTTCAGTTAGCCCAATGATGATGAAGAGGATAAAAATCCAGAAAAGGGGTTTTTTTACATCCAAACCAAAGATTTCAAAACTTTTTCCTTAAAAAAATTGAAAACGGTCATTTTGCAAGGGAAAACATCTATTTTAGAGAAGAGTGGGCTATTTTCATGAAGGGAACAGCCATTTGGCCCAAAACGGGCTGTTTTTGCCAAGGGAATGCCTATTTTAGGCCCAAAACAGCCAAAATAGCCATTTTGCTCATGAAAACGGCCGTTTTGGGTGTTTTCTCCCAAAACGGCCTTTTGGCTAGCGAAAATGTCTATTTCCCAAAACAACTATTTTTTACCTCAGGAAACGTATATAAGTACCAAATGGGTTTTTCCTTTCCAAGGTTGGTCATTTTAAATAGAGAAAATTTTTTAAAGAGAGAAAATACATAAAAAAAAGGCAAAAAAACACTCTTTCTACACCATTTCTTTGGATTTTTTGAAGATTCAAGCACCATTTTCAATTCGATTGAGATCTTTCTAAAGGCAAATATACCCAATGTGTCAACTGACCCATTTTTCATTTTTTCTTTCCACTTTATCCATCTACTAGTTAGATGTGATATTTTATTTATGCCATATTTTCTATATTTATGGGATTGCTCATTTTATTTTCATTTCTATCTGTTCTTCTATTTTTGCTTCCCATCCCAACATATTATTATTGTCATTTTTGCTATTTTTATTTTTCTTTTTGCATTATCCATCTACCAGTTAGATGTGATAATTTATTTGGGCAACATTTTATATTTGTGTGACTGTCAATTTTTATCTTATTTCTGTCTGGCCTTCTATTTTTGCTTCGCATATAAAAATATTATTTTTGTCATTTTTGCAATTTTTATTCTTCTTTTTGCATTATCCATTTACTAGTTAGATGCGATAATTTATTTGCGTAATATTATATATTTTTGTGACTGTTCATTTTTTATTTTATTTATGTCTATCTATTTATTTTTGCCTTGCATACTAATATATTATTTTTGTTGTTGTGATATGAGTTATTTAATTATTTGGGATCTGAGTGCTATATTTTTTGCTACCTCATTAAAACTTAGTGAAGTAATTTTTCGACACCCATTATTTTCTGTTGTCTATTGTATTCAGCGTTTTGTGCATTTTTCTACTGATTACTTTTATTATTGCCTATTTCTTATTAGATTGTATTTTAGGCATCCCAAAATGTAGTTTTATTTTTTATTTATTTGATTAGATTGTATTTTATGTAATTGCCATGTATTATATTTTTATTATCGAATTATTTCCTTGTATATTTCGTGAATGTTGTAATAATTAGAAAAATGATTTTTCACGTGATTAGAAAAATAACCAAAATATTTTTATTTAATTAATTGGTGTTTTATTAATAAAATGAGTTTTTATTTTTCTTAACAAAAGTCACAATAAACAAAAATTATCTTCTAAAAATTGACATGTGAGAACAAAAGTTTCTAAATTAAATCTATCACCTGATTTTATGTATTATACTTCCAATTTCAATCCCAAAATATTCTATAGACACTGAATTAAGTAAAAAAATGATTTTGTATGATAAAAGAAATAATAATCAAAAACATATTTTTTACCCAATAAATTGGTATTTTGCTAATAAGATAAATTCCGATTCTTTCTTAATAAAAGCCACCACAATAAAATTTATTTTTCCAAATTAGCATACGAGAACCAAAGTTCTCAAACCATTCTTCCAAAAGTCACTACAATAAAATCCACTTTCCAAAATTGACATACGAGAACAAAAGTTCTCGAGATAATTAATTGCCCCATTTCATGTATGATATTTCAATTTTGAATGCCTATTGATTTTTTTGTAAATATATTTTATAAATTCTCATATGTGAATATGCAATTTACTTTAATTGTAAAATGTGGCTTGAGAAAAGGAATAACATTATAAATTAAAATTGAATTTTTGTATTAATTTGGGGTATAAATAAGAGTAGGGTTTCGAACTGCTCTAGTTTTGGCCCTATAAGGTATTTCCTGACTTGGGTCTAGTGGTGACTCTTACCTTGTGGTGCCTAACTCACTCCTCTTAAGCTAATCAAATAGGAATGGCCCTAGAATCCTCTAGCTACCTTCTCATCTTTTGAGACTCGAGGAGTGAGGCTTAGGTCTAGCTTTCAACTATTTTGATTTGATTGGCCTAAGGAAAAAATAAGGGATGTGAACACCCGGGTCTTAAGAATACTATTCATCTTAAGAGAGTTCTATTCATAAAGTCGGGATTTCGGGTCGTTATAGCTTTCATGGCATAAAATAATTTCTTAGTGTATCGAGTAGCACATTCATCTTACTTGGGTGATAATCAATCAAACAATCCTAGTCATTTATCAATTCCATCCACCTTTATTGCCTCCAATTCAATCCTTCTAGATATAGAGATATTTCAAACATTTATGGTCTATGCACATATAGCATATGTCATAATAAAAGACAATGCCGCTATATTTTTAAGGTAAAAATAATGGCAACTAATTCTAGGTCATGGGTCAGATAGTTTATTTCATATGGCTTTAGTTATTTAGATGTACAAGCCACCACCTTGCCTTTTACATCAGTACACATTTGAGTCTATTATGAGAAGTATCACTATAAATGACGAAGTTGCTTTTTGACTCTAGTTGTGTAAGGATAGAGGTTTATATCACAATAGTTTTCAATTAGTAAAAGCTTTTTTAACATTTATGATCCCATACAAATTTAACATCCTTACTCCATAAATATGTCATGGGAGTAGTGATCATTGAAAACCCTTTGTTAAACCATATATAATTGCTAGCTAATCCCAAGAAAATCCTAACTTCCATCTCATTTCTTAGAGGCTTTTGTTCAAGTATAACCTTGATTTTACTTAGGTCCACTCTAATTCCATTAGCCAAGGCAATGTGTCCCAAGAAAGCAACTTCATTAAGCTAAAAATCACACTTACCCAATTTAGCATAAAGCTTATTTTCCCTCAAAGTTTATAATCCCAATCTAAGGTATGGCTTACAGTCTTTTTTAGTCTTAGAGTATAACAAAATGCCATCAGTGAATGCCACAATGAATTCATCTAAGTATGGCTTAGACATCAAATGTTGTTAAGGCATTACTAAGAACTTATAGTGTCTGTATCTGGTGTGAAAGGCTGCTTTTGGCATATCAAATTCCTTTATCTAGAGTTAATGATACCAATATCTCATGTCAATTTTTTTAGAAAACACTAGCTCCCCTGAGTTGATCAAATAAACCATCAATCCTTAGAAATGGTAATTTGTCCTTGATTATTAGTTTGTTTTACTGCCTGTAACTTATGTAGTCATAAAGAGCCATATTTCTTTTTCACAAATAAGATAGGTGCTTCATATAGGGAAATGTTAGGTCTAATAAATCCTTTACCCAACAATTTTTACAATTGTACCTCTAATTCCTTTAACTCTGCTAGTTTTATTTTGTAAAGAGTTATCAATACTAGTGTCATGCCTAGGTATATCTCAATAAAAAAAAACTCAAGATCACACTTAAGTGTTAACCTTAGTAGTTCATTCGAAAAAACATCTAGAAATTTTGTTACCATTGGTATTTGGTTAACATCATGTCTCACCTTTTATTATGAAACATATGTGCCAAGTACTTTTAGAGATAACATTAGATAGAAAGTTTGTTCTTTCATTGACCACTATAATTTTAATCCCATCTACTATCTCAAGTTTAATCCTCTTCTATCTATAATCCACCGTAACATTGTGTTTAAAGAGATAATCCTTACCTAAGATAATGTCAAACTCATTAAAGAGTAATTTGATAAGATCCATAAGCAAGATTTATCTTTAGATAGTTAAGGGACAATCCTTGTATACTCTATTGACTAATAGATATTTTCCTATGGGATTATTGACCATGATATCTATGTCTAGAGCTTTAACTGAAACTCACTATTCTATGCTAGTGAGGTTCAAATGTAGGAATGTGTGAACCTTGGATCAATGAATGCCAAAAATGGTAAATTAGGAAAATAAATTGTACCAACTATCACATCTACGTAGTCCATCTTCTCTCAATCTTGAATGGCATATTAGTGTGATGAAGGTCGTGCCTTTATCCTTTGACTTGCATCCTATATAGGCTCTAACTCACTCTAGGTTCATCTCCACTATTCTCTTTCTGGCCCTTAGCTGGTGCTAGTGATAAAGCTTGAAATTGTGTATCTTCATTTGCTCTTAAAGGACTCTCTCTCTGATCATTTCTAAAATAACATATATAACATACACTTAGAATAGTTCTTCAGCAAATCTCTCCATGCTTCCTCTTATAGGTTTCACAATTGGCTGGTGCACTCATTATAGTGGAAATAGGTGTATTGGTAGCTGGGTTCTACTACTGGCAAGGTCTAAATTGTCTTCCCTTACTGGATTTATGAGTTTAAGCTAATTTCTATGATGATTAAGTAGTTAGGTTTCCTTTTTGCTTTTTACTTACCTTAAGGGTAGAACTAGCTTGACCTTAAGTGAATGATCTCTTATTCTAAAAATTCTCCCTTCTTTCTTTCTGTATGTGTTCTATTATGCAGGCTATAGCCACAAAAGGTGCAATATCTCTAAACTTTTTTATAGCTACCTATAGCTTGATGTCATTGCTAAAGCCTTTCTCAAACCTTTTGCATCTCTCTACTTCAGTGGGCACAATTTCATTTGTATATCTACTTAATCAATCAAATTGCTTTTCATATTTTGATATGGACTACTGACCTTGCTTTAGATCTAAGAATTCTTTCTACTTGTAATGCCCATGTATTGAGGATCTGTGAATAGTGCCACTGGGTTTAAGATGTGTGCCCGGGGTATCGGGTCACTTGCACTAGAATCAAGGTAGTGGCACTGGTAATGAAACTTTAAAGGGCTTTAAAATGATGAAAAAGGAAAATTTTAAAAATTTTGTAAAACCAATAATTCATTTCGAACTGTAAGCTATTGATCTATGGGGTTAAACTGAGATAGGTCAGGAATGACCTGGGATGTGCCCAGATAGACCCAAAAATATCATACCCTAAAGCTCAAAAATTCCACTGAGTCCATTGGTCAAAAAATATTTGAATTCTAAGGTCATTTGCAAATTCTCATAATTTTAAAGTTTGGCACATAAATTGAGGTAGTCTTAAAACTGCCCTATCAATGGAATTTGGTCACAAAAATTTATGAGTATGTAGAGGGGATTAAATGAGGAATTTTAAAAAAATAATGTACTTTTTTGAGGTCCTTATGATTTTTAATAATTTCCCAAAGTTTTTGTCAAAATCGAGCCATTTCGGGATGTTTCGTGGGACCCATCTATACCAAGTCAGCTAGATTAAGGCCCTTACACATGTTAATACCCTATGTCGAGTGGCAAAATCCACTAACTTTCCTTCATTTTTTCTCTTCTCCTTTGCTATTAGAATCGACGCCACCTTCAGAGAACTTCCCTATTTTCATTTTCTTCTCTAAGCTTTTTCCTCTAGAAATTGTCACCTAAATTCATCTTCATATGTTAAGGAATTAAAGGAAAAAGAATTACTAGAAAAGGAATTCCCTAGAATTAATTAAAATTCATTAAAGGGAGCAAGGTTAGAAGGCATTCTAGCAAAGGTAGCAAGCTTTCAAGGTGAGTTCTTCATGGTTTTCCTTTGTTTTTCTAAGGGATTTTGAATGAGAATGGCTCTCTATGACTGCTTGGGACCTAATGGAATATGTTTTTATGGTTTTTGAGGGAATTGGAAAGCAAATGTCATGAAGATTTTAGTGCTGATTTGTTTATGAAAAAGGGGCTGGAAATTTATGGACTTTGAAGGCTTAAATTGAAGGAGTTTTGCATCCCATTGTCAAAAGGTAAGTGAATCCAACCATTCGCTTCATGCCATATGAATTTTTATGGGTTATATGTAGCCAATGTATGGTGAAAAGCTAACTAAGTTATCCATAAGGTGTAGTCAAAATAAATTGTTGAGGTTTATAACCTAATAAAATGATGAAAGAGTGTACATATTATTGGTTGATAGAAAAGAAATGGTATGATGCTAGAACTATATTTGACCGAGAGGTACTTTGCAAGGTTAAGTGTGTGCTTGTGGTTTAAATGTAGTTTTAAAGTGATAAACATGTCCCTTGCATTGAGATATATTAGAATTAGTTGGGGGTTGTGTTGATTAAAGCATGATTATGATGAGTTCTTTGTGTAGCCATGACCTTCTGTAAGTGTGGGTGTGTGTGTTGGTGTCAACTGATAGATGTTGTAAGAATTTTGCTAAGTGAGTGGCATGTAAGCATGATAATTGGTATGGTTTGTAGCTTAGTTTCAAAGCAATGGTGGATTGTTATATAGGGTTGCTTGATGAATGCATATATGTAAATGTACTAGCTATAGCCGAGGCATATAATGTGTACATTCTTCCTTAAATGATAATTAAATGGGAATGTGTATGCATGGAAGTACTTATGCTATGAATAAAGGCATGGATGTGTGATTGACCATAAGAAAATACATGATCAAGGCCAATAGGTAATTGTACCCTAGAGCAATGGTAATGGCAATACCATGTGAGCTTTGGTAAATTATGTGAAATGAATATGTGTCCTAAAACCTAGGATAATAGGCATGAAATGGCTTAGTTTCTTGCCTTAAATTTGAGAATTTGCATGGTATAAATGAATGTATATAATGGACTTTAATGAGTGTGAAAATACTTGAAACATAGACTTGGAAAAAGTCCTAGAATATAACATCTACTTTAATATGGAATGTGAATTTGAAATATGCCCAAAAGGGCTATGATTTTGTGATTATATGGCATTGCTTGAAAGTTTATGATTTGGCCTTATGAATGGCCTAATGAATGTTTGGCTTCAGGTTTATAAGAACTGTGAAATGTATGGTGAAAACTACACTAAAAATAGATGTGAAATAGACTTAAAACTGATTGTTCCAAACTAGGCAAAAGACCTATAACTCTCTAAATTGACCATTACCTATATAAAAAATGGACCTAGACAACAAATGAATAATAAATGACAAGCCAATGAGTGATAATGACAAGTTAATGAGGGATAAAATTAAGGATAATAAGATTTAAATATTGGCTATTATAGGACTTGAAAATATAATTGGAAATTCACACGGTACTGCTTAATTATGGCTATATCAGACCGGGCTAAAATTGGACTATGCTATAAAATTAATATCTATCTATTTTTCATTTAAGAATATTATAAAAAGTTAATCAGTAAAGAAATAAACATAAATTAAGGTTATAGCCTATTAGTTAGACACCCACTAGATAGGTTGACCAGTTAACTTAGGGATTTTAGTAGCTACAACACTATTTGAGTTTCAAGCATGGCTGGTGACCATTTTGTGGCCACTATACTAGTTTATTGGATAGACCATTTTGTGATTTGCACACTTGGTACCATTTATGTGATTATGCCGGTGTAGCGGCATAGGTTTTGGAGGGCCACTGTACTAGTCTGTTGGATAGACTAGTTTACTAGGCAGACTAGATTGTGAAATTAATTTAGACATGTGTTCTAGGAGGTCTACAGACTAATCCTTATGATGTTTATCAGGTTAGTGAAGTAGTCGAGGTCTAGAATGTAGATCATTACACTATTTTAGTTCCCTTTAGGTTTAGTGTATAAAGTGTCATCTATCTAGTCAGGTTTGTTAATTTAATTTAATAAACAACATATGTATTAATAGTGATGTTAAAAACAATAAAAGGAATAAATTGAGATAGTAATATGAATGGTACTTCAGTATACATATTTAGGGGCATTTTGGTAATTTTCACATATATAAACTTTATTGACTGAATAACTAGATTTTATTAATATTATTATTAGAAATGGTCTAAATCCATAATTTACTTGATTTCTAAATGATTGAATAAATGATAAATTGTTATGTATAGGTGCAGGGGTATTTTTGTCATTTGACACAACCCATTTAATTATTGGCTTAATAACCTGAATTAGTTAATAATATCACTGTGTATGCATGAATAAACTATGTGACATGATTTAAATGCTTGAATTCACCACTAAGTATTATATACTCAGCATACCTGTTTCAATGCGTAGGTAATTAGAACCAGCAAACAGCCTTGTAGTGCATACAGGTGAGTGCAAAGGACAAGTTTAAAGGGTTAACATGTAGATAGTGTATAGATTTGCACTCATGTACATAGGTTAGGTATAGGTACCATCTAAAAGGT
>CANXYI011316434.1:0-12713 GCA_948208565.1 Hura crepitans | reverse complement strand
GTCTTTTAACAATCCCTTATGATCGCAACCACCGCTGTTATAATCTTTGCATCTTAATTGTGTAATCAATCTAACATATATATATATATATATATATATATATATATATATATCATGCCTTTTATTTTTTTATTTGAACATATATGCATACCATTATTATACCACATTCATATTACTTATTATATCATATTTTTAACACACAACCATATGTATACACACACACACACTCAATATAACATAAGTTATAATAGAATTTCCAATAATAGATACACACAATTCCATCACATATACCAAACAAGTGTTCATTAGATCACTATATATACATGTCTTAATCTTACCATGTGTGACACCCCTTACTGGATTCCGAAGAAACTTGATAGGCGATGCACTTCCCACTATATCACCCATCCTAAAATTGCTCCAAACTTCTATTTGTTTAACACTTATAGATTATTTATTATTTAGACATATATTGCCTATATTCTTATTTATCACTTACACATTATTGTTTAGGGTATATTAAACCTAGAAATCCTTTTAATAGCCAACTATAGATTTAATAGAAGTTTGAGCAGCACAACAGCTACCCAGGTGACATTCTAAAAATTTTGACATGTGAAAAACAATTCTAATAGCCTCAATTACATCTCCCGTCAACCTCTGGACCCTTCTAGTTCTCCATTGTCATCATTATATCATCAACAAACATTCAAACTTCACACAGAACCTCAGGTCTAAAAAAATTAGAATCAGATGGATATTAAACATTTAGATAAAGCTCTATTAATACATCACTGCTCTCACTTATAATTATAGACACTAGTAGCTCCTAAGCTAGCTAAACCTGTAACCTACAGTATTGATATGAGTGCCTGCTAAAACTATTAAAAGTATAAAATCTTATACCCTTTAATGCCTCTACAACTACATTGCTCAAAACTCAAGGCTAGACGACTACCTGCTATTACTTGTGCACCAAAACACTGGTATGTTAAGAATGAAACTCAATGGTGAATTTGATATAACAAAAACATGTCAATGCAAGCATACATATAAATTAGACATGCTAAGGATCCATGAATGCAATATATAATAGCCATGTTGCAAAATAATATTATTTTATTAACCAATCTCATAATTCAGTTATTTACTCCTATGCCATTTCTATACTATCATTAATTTTTGTGTAACCATTATCAAGTGAAATATTCGGTTTATTAGGTAGGCCCAACTAGATAGACTACACTTTCAGACATTAGACCAAGAGGGAACTCAAACTATGTAATGGCCTTGCATTCTAGACCTCGGGCTCCATACTAGCCTTAGTGCAGTGGCCCATCCTATGGACCCTGACCGCTGCACTGGCCTAGTATGACAGTAGGGCCTAGATCTTTCTAGTACCAGATAAATAAATATATCATCATATCACATTATCTACATCATAGTGCAGTGGCCCATTTTATGGACCTCGACTGTAGCATCGGCTTGGTCTGATGAACAAATAGTAATATCAATAACATAGTGTAGTGGTCTATCTTGTGGACCCAACTGCTGCACTGGCCTAGTTTGATAAATAGACAAATATCTAGTAGCTGTTAATCCCTAGTTGATCGGTCAGCCCATACAGTGGGTGTTTAACTAATAGGCCAACTAGTTTTTATTTATGTTAATTTTTTACTAATCATCATCTTAAATTATTTACAAATGATTAATACATAGTTATTATTTATTTCCAACATCTCAATTTTATCCAAATAGTTATAGGTTATATTTTATCGAACAGTTAAAGGTCACTTTTTATCATACTAGTTACAAGTCCATTTCATGCCATAATTCAAGCCCTACAAATTTACTACTCTAGGCCACATTCAATCTCATTCTAATGCCCCAAAATGCCAATAAAAGAGTCCTTATATTTTTATCAAAATCAAGTACAATTCATGTTCAATTTAGGGACATCTAAGGGTTTACAAGCTTGATGGACACTTTCATACATTTTTTTTCATGATTTATGATGGAATGGTGGCTAGTGGTGTTGAAAATAGAGGAAGCTGATAAGGGATGGCGTCGGGAAGAAGAAGAAGAAAATGGGTGGAAGAGGAAGGTAAGAGGTGAGGTGGACATGTAGGAGTCTATGTGGCAATGGCAGGGTATTTATAGTGGTGAGTAGGTGCCTCAGGTGGGGACATGTGGCACTCGAGCACCTCGAACATCTTGATTTTTAGCTGTAACTTTAGGCAATTTTTAAAATTCATCAGGACCTCTAAAAATAATTGTGTTAGTTATAAAAATACTCCATTAGGCTCATTTATAGGTGCATAAAATTTCACAGCAAAATTCCATCAGCAAGTAGGTTAATTAATTCCTCAAAAAATCTGGAAATTCTACAAAATTATTGAACGACCTCAAAAAATTAAAATTCTTTCACCAATGGTCTTAGTGGAATTTTTTACCTTTAAGGTGTGATATTTTTAAGTTTATTCAGGCACATCTCGGGTTATTCCTGGTCTAAGTCCATCTGAGCTTATGGCCTACCAGATTATTACCTAAAATAATTTATTGGTTTTTTAAAATTTTTAAATTAAGTTATTTTCATCATTTTCTAGCCTCTCAAAGTTTCATAATCATTACGCCCCTTCTCGAGCCTTGTGAAGGTGACCCAACACTTCGGGTACACTTCTCGAGCCTTGTAGGTACTGTTCATAGAGCCTTAACTTACGGGTGTCACAATTCTTCCCCTCTTAAGAAATTTTGTCCTTGAAATTAGCTAGTGTAAATAGATATGGATACTAAGCATTAATCTGCTCCTCGACTTCCCATATAGCCTCTTCAGTGTTGTGATGTATCCAATGGGATTATTGACTTGAACATCCAAGCATACATATTTTGGTTCTAGTCCTTTATCATGTGCTTATGTAGTGCATATATAAGAATGAGTAGATCTTGGATCTATTAATGTCAAAACTAGAACATCAAATAAATAAAAAGTACTAGTAACAACATCTAGAGCTTCTGCTTCTTCATGAGCACTGATTACATATTGTCTGGCTGGTGCATGGGCTTCTAACTTTATCCTTTAGCTACTGCTAGTTTGATCACCTCTAGCCTGTCTCTACACCTTATTCTAAGGTGCTACTGATGCCTAGGTATGATCACCCTCTATCTATCTCTAGGGACACTCCTTTTTGAAATCATCTCTGGACCCATAGATAAAATATCCCTCTATTTTGGCCTATCTACACTGACCCCAGTGTCTTTTATTACAAGTGCCATAGGGCGGAGGTGTGTTTCTAGCCACAGTGGCTAGAGTTTTGGAAGCTGGTTATGGTGGTCTAGGTCTGGATACTGATGCTTGCCTAGATCTTTAAGACTGTGCTTGCCTATGTGTTTTGTGCCCTAGATGAGACTGTATCTCTTTATCTTTTACTAACACTTAAGGCTAAATTAGATTGCCTTGCAGTGAACTGTCTCTTTGTCTAGAAGGCCTCTTTCTTCGCTTGCATCATTTTCTCCATGTCATATGCAGCTGACACCAGAGCTGAGAAATCTCTGATTTTTGTAGTGGACATCTATATTCTCAATGCTACATTGAGGCCTTTTTTAAAACCTTTTGCATTTTTTTCCTCAGCAGGAATAAATTCCTTTGCATATCTACTGAGTTTGGCAAAGTCCTTCTCATACTCAGATATTGATCTTCTACCCTATTCTTCTAGCGCTCTATTACTCATTTTAATTAACCACAGAAAGAAATCAAACCTATTAGCCTCATTACAGTGTAGCATATCAGAATAATCAATTCCTAGACACTGGCACTCATGTAAAATACCTAAGAACATTTAACCTATACTCTGATATCACCCAATGTGACACCCCCTACCAGATTCCTAAAGAAACCTAATAGGCACTTCTTACTAGGTCACCCATCCTAAAATTGCTCTAGATCTGCATTTTTTTTAACACTTATAGATTATTTATTATTTGGATAGATATTGCCTAGATTCTCATATATCACTTACACTTCATTGTTCAGGGTATATTAAGCCTAAAATTCCTTTTAACAGCCAACTATAGATTTTACAAAAGTTTAGGCAGCACAATGGCTACTCGGGGTGACATTTTGAAAATCTTGCCATGTGAAAAACACTTCTAATAACCTCAATTACATCTCCTATCAACCTCTGGACCCTTTCGGTCCTCTACTATCATCATTATCTCATTAACAAACATTCAAACTTCACATAGAGCCTCAAGCTTAAAAAATCAGAATCAAGCATAAATTAAACATTAAGATAAAAACCCTATTTATACATCACTACTTTCACTTATAATTATAGACATTAGTAGCTCCTAAGCTAGTTGAACCCATAACGTACAATATTTAAATGAGTGACTACTAAAACCATTAAAACTATAAAATCTTATACCCTTTAATGCCTTTGCTACTATACTGCATAGCATACATATGAATTAGACATGCCATGGATGCAAGAATGCAATATATAATAGCCATGTTGCAAAATAATATTATTTTGTTAACCAATCTCGTAATTCAATTATTTACTCTTATGCCACTTTTATACTATCATTAATTTCCATGTTATTGTTATCTATCATCAGGTGAAATATTCAATTTATTAGGTTGGCCCAACTAAATAGACTACACTTTTAGACACTGGACTAAGAGGGAACTTAAACTATGCAGTGGCCCTACATTCTAGACCTTGGCCTCCACACCAGCCCTAGTGCAGTGGCCCATCCTGTGGACCTTGACTGTTGCATTTGCTTGGTCTGACAATATGGCATGGATCTCTCTAGTACCGTATAAATAAATATATAATCATATCCTATTATCTATATTATAGTGCAGTGGCCTATCTTGTGGACCTCGACTGCTACACCGACCTGGTCTGATGAACAAACAGTAATATTAACAACATAGTGCAGTGGTCCATCTTATAGACCTTGACTGCTACACTAGCCTAGTCTAATAAAGAAACAAATATCTAGTAACTACTAATCCCTAGTTGACTGATCAACCCATCCAGTAGGTGTCTAACTAATGGACCAACTGGTTTTTATTTATGTTAATTTTCTTATTAACCATCATCTTAAATTATTTACAAATGATTGATACACAGTTATTATTTATTTCCAACAGCTCACTTTTATTCAGATAGTTATAGGTTATATTTTACCGGATAGTTAAAGGTCACTTTTTATTATACCAGTTACAAGTCCATTTCATGCCATAATTTAACCCCTACAAATTTGCTACTCTGGGCCACGTTTAATCTCATTCTAATGCCCTAAAATGCCAACAAAAGAGGCCTCATATTTTAACCAAAATCAAGTACAATACATGTTCAATTTATAGGTCATTTTTAGGCATATTTAGGACCTTATTTTAAGGTCACTTTTTACCATTTCTTACCCCAAATCATAGGCACATTTTCATTACCATTATATGACATACCTTATATCTTATTCATCCACATCTTTCATACACATTCCATACCATTTAGATATCATTCATTATATGCTCAACATGTCATGCCATGCACACATAACATACAACGTGTCACACATATATAACATATATGCCATACATGCCATACCTCTCGACCAATGTTTGTTTATGAGGACATATACACATTTCCACTTTTGATCACACATACATGTCATATATCATCATTCTAGCATACACACACACACATAAGCACACATGACATACCATACATGCCATGCCATGACACATCACACACATTGTAATGCCTATGCTTCGAGGCTCCGTGAATAGTGCCACTAGGTCCGATAAGTGCACCCGGGGTATTGGGTCACTTGCATGCAAATCGAAGTAGTGACACTGGTTATGAAACTTTGAGGGGCTTCAATTTGATGAATAGAGCAAAATTAAAAATTTTAGTAGAACCAACAATTCATTTCAAACTGTAAGCTACCCATCGGTCCAATAAACATTTTTCGGGCCTAGATTGACCTGGGATATGCCCGGACAAACATAAAAATAGTGGACCCTGAAGCTCAAAAATTATACTGAGTTCACTAGTGAAATTTTTTTTGAAATCGGAGGTCGTTTGTAAATTCTCATATTTTTCGAGGTTGGCACATAACTCGAGGTAGTCTAAAAACTACCCTATTGATAGAATTTGGCCACAAAAATTTATGAGCAGGTAAAGGGGATTAAAATATGAATTTTAAAATAAATAGTGTAATTTTTAGAGGTCTGAGTGAATTTTGGCAATTTTTAAAGTTTATCAAAAAATTGAGACGTGTCGGGTGGCCATAGTGGCTATAGGACCCACCCTTAATTTTTTTTAGGTGGCCTAACACCCTTTCCAAGTGGATAATTCCACTTAACTAAGAGGAAAATAACTCCTCCCTTGCTACAGTGGGCAATGATGCCATAATAGCTTGGAGGGGGAGTTTCTCCTTCTTTCTAGAAGCATTTCTGGAGTTTCTAGATTTTGAAAATTCTTTTGGGATGTTAGTGAACTTCTAGAAGTGGAATGAAGGCAAAAGGAGCTCTCATGAAGAAGTTAAAAATCTCCAAAGGTCCTGGGGTCAGAATCAGTCCTGTAAAGGAGAAAGGTGAGATTCCATAGCCTTTCTTTGAGTTTTCTTGATTTTTCTAGGCCAGAATTGGTTCTTTGGGGTACCTAACATTTGGGGGGATGTATGTACTTTGTGTTTGAGGTGAATTTGGCTAGGATGGACTTGAAGAAAGGAGGAAGAAGTCATCATAGGGGTTAGAATTGAGGCAAGCAGTTTAGGCATGGTGGAAATGGCACCTTCAAAGTGAAATGTAAGTGAATTCAAGTTATTTTCATCATGCAATGGGCTTTTTGGGAGGCTATAAATATTGATCTAAGATAACTTAGTGCTATGTTAGATTAATGGAAACTAAAAATCGAAGGATAAATGTCTATATGTGCATGAATTATGTGTGTAATGTTTGAGGAAATGGTGCCTTGGTGCCTAATTTTACTTGTTGCCCAAAATTGATTTAGTACTTAGGATGGTCATGTAAGGCCCAAGATGAGGTTCAAGGTTAATTGGCATGTTAAAAAGAGGAATTGAAGTGTTGAGGGCTTGAAATTGTAGTAACAAGCATGGTTTTGGTTAAGTACTTGAGAGCTTTGCTATGTACTAATAGTGTTTGAATGGCTTAATGCAGAAGAAATTTAGGTATGCATGGCCTAGAATAAATGGTATATACTAATGCACATATGTATGTGTTGAGACAATACTCTAGAACTAGAAATGCATGGTAAATGTAATGAAAAAGTGTGATTAGGCTTATATGCCTTAGAACCCAAAAGTTTTACCCTATGGGATGTGAGTTAGTTTTGGTTGTTTAACCTATGTTGGAATGTGACTTGTGTGAAATCTTGTGAACTTAAAATCACAGTATTAAGTGATTTAAATTTAACATGAATTATGAATGATTATGATGACTATGAATGCTTAAAAGTATGTATATTGACCTTGACTCATATTTGAAGAATAATTAGGAAAAGACCTAAATTGTAATGTGAAATAAGGCATGTGTGTCGCGACCCGACCCCCTGATGCCTTACTTCAGCAGGATGCCTAATCTTCTAAGTGGGGATCATCGCGACGAAGCTACAAGGATGAGACTAGGAGTCACCACTAACCATTTAAGGTGTGGTTGGTCACCTAGAATTCTTGTTCTAGCCTCTAGGTTCTTGGTTGTTTAGGTATAAGGAAGCTATTAAGCACCTTATACCATATTTTTTAAGGGTTTTTATTTTTTAATACAGAATTTTTGAGTATTAAACTTTTCTTATTTTATTTTCCTTTTATGATTTTTTGTTTATTTTAGGGCTGGTCATAACTTTATTTAACAAACATTCATGATTACTAGATTATAAATTAATTATTAATTTCAATTGACCTCATAATGTTCTGGAATACTTATATTGACTATTCAGGTGATTACGACTGGTTAAACTGACCAATGATACATGAAGCCTATAGACTGAATATCTTGCATATATTGTTTAGTCATGTTATTGAGCATCTTTCTTTTATTATCATTATTCTTTGTATAAGGGCTGGATATTCAAGAAAACTAAAACTAATGACCAACATCATGAACAAGTTTATCAATTATATTACAAAAAAAAATTCATTTTTACAATAAGTATTATTTACTTTATTGGTTACATTCTTTTTCAAATTCTATTCACACCTCTTATTATTACTTTTTGCTTAAATTATTCTAATACCCTTTTTTGTTTTATTATTATTTTTTAAAAATCAATAAGAAATTTCCCTGTAAATTTTAAAGAAAAGAGTTAAATATATATATTATTTTTTACTTGTTAAAATAATCTTATACAAGTATGTAAGGGTATTGGTTTTACTTATTAATTATTTTATTCATTAAAGAAATGACTTTCCTAATTAGTTTGTTTTCTCCATATTTTGGATATATTTTGTTTCAATTTACTTTTGTTCATTCGTTTATGAGTAAAATATATATGTTCGTTTCTATTCTTTTAAGAATCGTATTTAATAACTTAATTGTTTACTATACATATTATAAAATAATTTATTTATTTTATTGTCTTCACTGTTCTTTCTTTGACTTGACCATAACAAAGAAAACTTTTATTTTTTTATACTATATAAGCTTTAAATAGATTTGTAAATTATATAGCTCGGGCACCGTTTCAGATGAGAATAGATAGTTCTTGCATACATATATTTTTGTGTTTGTAAATACTTCTATATTGAAACATTATATATATTTATGATAACTATTTTATTTATCTCCAAAATCTTGTTATATTTTTTAGCAATCTCAATAAGTTTCCTTTATGTTGGTTATTATGATTTTTGGTGGTAATTTGTGACCTGGAAGGTAATTAATTTCATCGTATATGTTTATTTTAATAAATTAATTCTAACTAGATTTTTTACTTCTATTGATAAAAGATAGAAATACTCCTAACTAACCCTAATTAACTAATTATCCTAGGAGGGCAAAGGGGTAATTAGCCACCCTATAAAGTCATCTTTTCTAGGTTTTTCCTTTTAGATCTACCGACACCCTTTTTCCATCTTTTTCTCCATCCTTTCTCCTCTTCTTTCCTTTAATATTTTCTTCATTCTTTTGATTTTTTTTTTCTTAATGACTCTATAGTTTTAGTTGAATACTAATAAATCTAAAGTCTATCTAACCCCTGTCCAACATTGCTAAGAGAAAGCTTAGCGATTTACACGGGAGTCGTTCAATACCAATAGCAGCACTTTGGCAACTTACAGATCTGAGCCTCACGACATCCCTTTTGAGCTAATAGCAACCCAGATCATCTCCTTCCACTCCTTGCCATCATTTTTAAACCCGATATTTAGAGTTTAATGCTTATGGTAACTCTAACATATGGATCTCGTTACTAGCAAAATAGAGGAGTAAAGGTAGTCTACTACAACCTTCAACCATTACGATCTCAAAAAAAGGAAGGTATTCTTTTCTTCTTTCTAGTTTCAGCGAATTAACTGATTTTTTTTAACTTTCCTATCTTATTCCTCCCGCTTTTGACTCATATACCATCATCACTCATTCAAGCAAAATCAAAGACAACAATGTCTCCTCGCTCTATTGTCAATAGGGAGAATCACAAGAGTGAATTTGATGTTGTAGCATTTGGCCGTCAAGAGTGCCATTACTCCAAAGACTTCGAAGAAAAGTTTCTTTTTTTTTTTATGAGTGTTTCTATCTCTGATAATCAATTTTTTTTTGTTATAAATCATTCTCATAATGAATCTTATAAGCTACTCCTAATCCAGACTCCTAACCTCTCACTGCTATTTATCAAGGAAAACAATTGAGTGGGAGCACTATCAATACTACTAGATCAGACCGTAAAAATGGAAGAAATGGATTCTTCCATTTCCACTGAGGACATCAGAGATAATCGCAAACTTAGGATCAAGAGACCTTGACAATAGTGGGTGACAGGAGGCCATAATAAGGCTAAAATGCATGAATCAGTTATTGTGAACCTAAAATGATAGGGACAGATATACAACAATTAGGAGATTGCGGTATGGACTATAGAATCAAGATTCGATTTCAGGTTAGGACTAGGACCTCCGAATAATGTCAATGGTGGTTCAACTGAGTTTTCCACAGCTAAGAGATATAAAGAACTATTTTTAAAGATAGAAATGAAAGGACTTTGTGTGTTTGGATAGACCCTAAAGAGACAAATGATGAATAACCCTCTAGTGGGAGTAGCTATAGATAAAGCTGCAGTGGTGAAGCATTCGTAAGTTTCTCTTTTTTCTAGTTCTTGTTTATCTTTGATTTTTGGGCTCAATTTTTGCTTTATGATTTTGGTAGGGGAATTATCTGTTATGCTTATGTACATGTCTATTTGGATAGGACAACAAGCCGAAGGATGATCTTGAGTCCCTAAACTCTTACCCTCGTGTTACTTCTTATGGGAAAAACTTTCCTAGCAAGGTTATGTTATAAGTTCTTACCCCATGATTAACTAAGCTGTGTACTTTTATTGGTTGGTTTGCCTTTTTATCTTATCGTGGCTTTAATGTTATCATAGATTAATAAAGATTTTTCAATGACTTATTATTGCTTCCTTTTTTATTATTATTAAATCAGCTTAATAACTGTTCTGGTACTAACATATTTTATGTTCGCCTTTTTTTTATTTTCTTCTATTTAACCCCAAATGCCATAACCAATCATAACTTAATGAATGAATTCTATGTTTTCCTATTCTATTTATGGATTTGTGAAAACCTCGTTAAAGTCTATTCTTAATTTATTAGCTCTTGACTTTGCCTCTACTCTCTCATATTTTCATTCAAGGCAATTTTGATCCACTATTGTATTTTAGCTTTATTTTTTTTGACTTTCTCATTACAAATGGTAGAGAATTATTTGGTATTTTTCTCATGTATTTAAAGATTTTTATTTTTAATAGCTATGAATACGTCAGGCCTAAAGATTTTGTTTTCTTTTGAAAACTTATTACTCTGTATATTTTTAATTCACTATACATCTAAGCTTCTTGGTCTCTGTCAAACATTTCTTTGTTGGCTACTAGTTCTTGCGCTTTTATTAAATAGCTACATACATCTCTAAAACTTTATTGTATGTTTCTATCCTTTGTTTCATTTTTACTGTTATTCTCACATTATTATTATTATCATGGTCTCTGCTAATCTTATACTCTTCTGCTAATGTTCATGAGTACAATGCGAAAGTCATAAAGTGGATGACCTCTCAAGCGAAAGGATATTATTTTTGATTCAAGGAAGAGGACTACCCTACTAAGTTAAGTCATTCTCTCCTTAAAATTTGTTTTCTTATTTCTATTAATTATGTGCTGGTAGAGGACTTAGGGTTTAATGTATGTTGTTCATACCTATTAATGATCTCTTAAACTGTCATGACCAGATTTACAACCCCTTTTTTTGGATATCTTTTCAAATGCACTGTCTCTTTGTTGTTTTATATGGCTTCTTTCCTTAAATGTCCTTGGTAATATATGATTTAGCTGTTGTGCTTACCTTTGATTGCTACGATTTATTAGCTTAATAAAATCAGATTTTTCTTTTTAGATCTCTCTTTTATTTTAAAACATTTTTCTTTTAATTTGCTTATTTATACTTTTTCTTTAAAAGAAACTACACTAAAAATTTATTTTTGGTCCTATGATGAAGAGGGGGTAAATAGAAGAAATACTATCTAAGTTTAACCCTAAATAAGCTATTTTCCTTTAAAATGTTAGGTAGCATCCATTGTATTTTGGACTTAAATGTTTGATGATGCGTGACCCAAAAATCCTGGATTTCCAGCATCAATAGATCAAGAAATCATATTGGTTTTTGGTTCATTTCATTCTTAGAATGATATAATCAGTTGCTCCTCAAGCATTTTCCTTCTACTTATTTTACTTAATACATTAGATAGTTGCCCATTTTAAGGAAAGTAGCTATTTAGACTGAACCCAGATTAGTGAGATGTTTGTATTTATACCCTGAGGACACCTTCTTTTACGAAAAAAGTTTTTCAATTCATTTCAGATTATAAAAATTTCCATATCATTTCTGACCAATCCATGCTTTATAGAAATCAAACTGACTTCCATAATGCATTTTGAGGATTATGCTTATGATTCAAATGACAATTTACAAGCTGACTCCCTTGAATGTGATAAAGTCATGACTGACTTCAACACATCCAAAAGGAAATCATAGAAGACAAATAGAGAGAGATTTACCTTGCTTTGCTGATATTTGATTTTTCCCTGTCAATGATGGTCTCTTTCCTTGGTGTTGAACTTCTTCTTTGATTTTTTGATTACTGCTTCTTGCTCTTGTTCTCTTTTTTGGCTTGTTTCTCTTTCTACTTCTTTCTTCTTTCAGTTTTTTCTATCTATAAATTTTTTTTCTCTCAATTTTTTTCTCCTCGTGAATGCATTTACTACCCTCTATTTATAACCATCCCTCTCTCACTTTCTCTACTGTTGCTACAGTCCCCCTTACCCTCTATTTCTTTATTTTTTATCTGTAGGTAGGGCTTTCTGGAGTGGGCCTGCATTTGGGCTAAGAGATGGGCCGGGCCTAGTGGGCTGCATTTGGGCTTGGGCTGGGCCTTCTAGACTGCTGGGCCTAGGCTTAGCCCAGCAGTCTATATT
>CANXYI011316406.1:0-11629 GCA_948208565.1 Hura crepitans | reverse complement strand
ATCAAACTTAGGCAATTTGGGCATCTTGAATTTGGAAGGTAAGATCTCTTTAAATTTTAAGGTAAGCTCCTTAGGGTTTATTCCTTTACCTATAGAAATAAGTCTGGCTATTGCCTCCATTTTCTCCTCTAGCTTCTTCATGGCAACATCCTCAAACTTTCAAGGTGCAATCAAATCTTCACAAAAGTTATACTCTGGATTGAAGTATTCAGCCTTTTTATCCTTTCTCCCAACACCTGTAGCCTATTTCCAATGCCAATTCCCTTAGTGGTAGCAGTGGTCTTTCTAGAAAGTGTGGCTGCTATATTTTTAGCACCCAGTGGTGAATCAATAGTAGGAATAACCTCAGTGATTGCCCTTAAAATCATATCCATCATTCTTTTCTCAAACTCCTTAAATTTTTTATCCATTCTAGCTTTAAAATTCAGAGCAGAGGAACTGCTTTCATCTTGCCCTACCATGTCTGTCAGATCGTGAGTGCTAAAGGTAAATTCTTATCTAGCTATCCTTTTATCTATCCCTCGTACCTAAGTAAGTCGAGGATCTATGATGGCTACAAGACAAAAGATTAGAGATGATGGAATGAGAATACGTGTGAATGCTTGAAATGTTAATGTATGCTGATGTGTACAACAACAATCACAAGCAAGAGCCCTCCAACCTTATCACTTCCCACACATAAGGTCTCATGCTCTTTCCTAGGAGGGCTTACCTAGGGGACATTAAAGGCCCCGACAAGCTTGAATAATGAATGACAGGTAGTCGAGCATTATTTATCTCATACAAAAGAGCACACACAAAATATCTGGCCGATATACATTTTATATGTTTAATCAAGTTAAAATGCAGGCATTCCAGTTAAAAAAAGGCCTATGGGTTTCACATTATTTTGAGATGATTAAGTTATATTTCACATATATTGGCCCACATAGCATACAATACATCATTAAAATGGGTACTTAAGGGAAGTAACTATTGGTCATTACATGGGCTCATGGTTTGGTCATGCTAATTATGGTTATCTCAGCATGGTCCCTTTATAATGAGTCTATCCCTCCATAACGAGTCTATCTCATCATGAGCATATGATTGATCGGTTCACCATTTCATATACCTTATAAGCACGAGGGTTGGATTTGATGCCACCTCTAACAATCTTCCAATTTGAGTGAAATTAGGTTCATGCTTTGAAATGCCATTAGGGAATAAAAGGGATGCCTAACTTACTCTAAGGCTCTAGCATGTGATGTAATTTTGAAAAAGAATAATATCATAAATTCAAAATATGAATTTTAATATTAAGTTAAGGTACTTTCAAAGTATGGTCTCATGGTGCCCCTAGTGGATTCGCCACTATTCGCGTCCCTTTTATTTTTCCTTGGGCCTGTCAAATTGAAATAGCTAAAGAATCGATATAAGCTTCACTCCTAGAGTCTCAAAAGATGATAAGGAAACTAGAGGAATCTAGGACCACTCCTATTTAATTAGCCTAGGAGGAGCAAGTTGGGCACCACAAAGTAGGAGTCACCACCCAACTAGAGTCAGGAAATACCATGTAAGGCCAAAACCAGAGCAGTTCAAAACCCTACTCTTATTTATACCTCAAATCAATACGAAAAATTTGATTTGAATTTATAATATCATTCTTTTTCTCAAGTGGCTTTTACAATTAAAATAAATCATGTATTCACATATGAGGAATTACAAAACATATTTATAGAAAAATAAATAGGTGCTCGGAATTGAAATATCATTCATGAAATTAGGCAATTGATTTTCTTGAGAACTTAAGTTCCCATATGCTAATTTTAGAAAATGAATCTTATTGTAGTGACTTTTGTTAAAATCAGACGATTGGTTGGTTTGAGAACTTTAGTTCTCGCATGTCGATTTTAGAAAACGGATTTTATCATTGTAACTTTTATTAAGAAAAAATCATAATTCATTTTATTAGCAAAATAGCAATTAATTTAGTATAAAATTATTTTAATTATCTTTTCAATGTGCAAAAAATTATAATCTACCTAATACGGCATCCATGGAATATATTGGGATTGAAATTGAAATTATCATACATAAAATCAGGTGGTTGATTTAGCTTCAGAACTTTGGTTCACGCATGTCAATTTTAAGAAATAATTTTTATTATTGTGACTTTTATTAAGGAAAATTGAAACTCATTTTATTAGCAAAACACCAATTAATTAAATAAAAATATTTTGGTTATCTTTCTAATGTGCAAAAAATAATTTTTTATTTATTACAACATTCATGGAATATATAAGGAAATAATTCAGCAATAAAAATATATTACATGGTAATTACCTAAAATACATCCTAACTAAATAAAAATAAAAATAAAATTACATTTTGGAACACCTAAAATACAATCTAACTAAAAATAGACGATAATAAAGGAAATCAGCAGAAAACACATAGAACACAAAATAAAATAGACAGCAGAAAATAAAGGATCATTAAAAGGTTACTTCACGGGATTTAATGAGATGGCCAAAAAAATAACAGTCAGATCCCATATAATCAAACAACTCACATCACAACAATAAAAATAATATATTAGTATGCAAAGAAAAAATAGACAGATAGATAGAAATAAAATAAAAATTAATAGTCACACAAATATAAAAAAATATAAAAAATATTGCACAAGTAAATTATCACATCTAACTAGTAGATAGATAAAGCAAAAAGAAAAATGAAAACAGTAGAAGAACGAGTCAGTTGATACACCGAGCATATTTGCCTTCATAAAAGATATCGACTAGACTGAAAAATCATACTTAAATCTTTAGAAATCTCAAAAAATGGAGTTTTGAGAGTATTTTTGCTTTTTTGGTGTATTTTCTCTCTCTAAAAATTTTCTCTCTCCTTAAAATGACCAACCCCTTGAGGAAAAATGAATTTCCCTTTTATACACACTTCTCGAGGCTAAAAATGATCGCTTTTTTTGAAAATGACCGTTTGGGCAAAAATGGACATTTTTGCCTCAAAACGACCATTTTGGCCTAAGAATAACCTTTCCCTTATAGAAATAGCCTATTTTGCCAAAAACGGCCATTTTCTTCGAGAAAACAGCCGTTTTGGCCCGAGAACAGCCGTTTCCCCGTAAAAACGGCCTGTTTTACTAAAATGGCCATTTTCTTTAGGAAAACCCCTTTTATTAGGATTTTTTTCCTTTTCATCATCATTAGGGAAATCGAACATAGGAGCCCAGAGACCTAGTGTCTACACTAGGTTGGTGTAATCATATGTTGGGATGGTGTGTTCCGCAATTTCTCGGTCAATACCTAACATATCATCGTAATTCTAAGCAAAAATTCTTTCATATTTCTTTAATAATCTCTCAAATTTTTCTCTTTCTTCGACAATAGTATCATGGGTAATTAATACATTTTTTGGTTGTTCATTGGTGCCAAGATTAAATGGATTAGTTTTTATCTAATTAATGTAAAAAATGCTCATGTAATGATCGCTTGTATACACACTACCATCAAGATAAAGTTCACAAAAATAAGCAAATTCATCATTCATTTTATTAGAAAGTAAATTGTTCACCTCAAAGAGGTCACAAAGTACAATTCATCTAAAAATAAGTCAAAATCTTCCTTGAAATTAGGCATATCCTCTAAAAGGCTGGGATAGACTTCTTCAATAGCCAGTGGCTTTAATAATACTTCTTCAGTCTACTGAACATGAGTGAGATGCCCTAACTCCCAATCAACAACGTTGGTGAAGATCTCAAATCTCGGCTTGTAACATCCCTTTATTATGGTAAGTTTTGAGGTCCCATCGTACTTTGTGCCCTTCTGTTTGACAAAATAATCAACTAAAGAGCTTCTTTTTCTTGGGTTCCCTCTTTTAATCAGATCATAGCCTAAGCCCTTTGTATCCTTTTAAGTGTGCATCTGTAGAGATTCAGTTATGCCTTGTAAGTTCTACCCTAAACTAGCTCCCGAGAAAAAATCCATCCTCTTCATCATCTTAGACACGAATGGGTCCATGTAATCTTCATAAATTCCCACAACATAAAATCCAATGAAAAGCTGGTTAGCAATGGCTAAAGTGGAAATAGCATGGTCGACTTTAGCCTTTATGGTGATAATGTTACCCTCATGCAGGAATTTGATCATTTGGTGTAAAGTTGAGGTGACCCCTCAGAGCTTGTGAAACCAAGGCCTACCTAACAGGACAAAAAAAGTGGCAGGGATATCTATCACAGTGAATTTGACTTCATTAACTACTGGTCCCACTTATACCTTGATTATAAAAGACCCTTTAACTTGTCTCCTAGTATCATCATAAGCCTTTATAGTGATACTTGAAGTTAATAAATCTTCCTTCTTAATCCCCAAACCAGATAAAATCTTGGTCGGACAAACACAAAGAGAAAAGCTATCATCCACCATGGCACATCCTGTCTTCTTTTCATTTACTTCAGCTTTCATAAAAAGGGGTCTATTGTGCTGCCTTCCTTCTAAAGGCAAGTCAGTGTCATAAAAGGTAATGAGGCCTATGTTTCTTATCTTCATTACTTGTACAAGTTCATATAGGGTAGTTGTCATGGAAATAACAACTTAACCTAGGGCTTCAACCACTTTCTACCTATGGTCTTTGGATAACATTAGTAGGTCCCATATGCTAATGTTAGCTTAGGTTTTCTTTAATTGCTTTAGCACCTCTTCATGCTTGTCTCCTTTAGGTTCAGGCTCTTTCTCAGGCAAGATCTAACCATTCTTTTCTATTATCTCAACCACTTCTCCCTCAACCTAAGTTGGCTCTCCTTACCCTCTTTAAAATCTTTATCAGAGGATTCATCCTAGAATTTCTAACTCTCCTCAGCCTCATGATCACTGTCACTATCCCATAAACTTGTCATAAGGATAGATTCACTCACTCTCACTCTCGTTTCTATAGCTAAGTCAGACCCATAGATTTCCCTAAGTACATACTCTTCGAGTAATCTAGATTTGAGGAGGCATGAGGCATGGTGTTTGGGTAATGGGTTTAATAAGGTTTTAGGATCAAGTATTTGTTTTGAATTAATAAGGTCCTAGATAGCTCTCCTGAGGTGTTTGTAGTTGTCAGTGAGGTGCTCAGTTCATTGATGATAAGTATAATATTGATCATGCCTATGATTAGTAGTGTGGAAGTGGTTGCAGCTTCCCCTCTTTAGTGAGCTTCTTTAAACACCACAACAAGGACTTACCTAAGTTAGAATACCTACGACCTTGAATTGCATGCACCTCAACTATCTTGGTAGAGGTTCCAGTATTACCACTTATAAAAGTGGGGTTATTACTTGCTCTCTTATACCCCTTATTTTGATAACTAGATTCAAGGTCAATGGTGATATCTTTGAGTTATTCCCAGGTAGTAATGCCATTGGCAGTAAGCCTATTATTCATATAATTATTGGTGTTCCTAATGAACATCTTAATCTGGTTAATGTCTTTCGGCTTATTCCTTATCTTTAGGATCTTCTCTCTCTACCTTTATAGATAGTTAAAAAAACTTTCATTGGGCTTATATTTTATCAGCTCCAAATCCTTCAAAGTAATCTCGACACTAACATTATTAGCGTATTGCTTATTAAATGCCCTTGCCAACTCATTCCAATCTTTCTTAACCCTTCTTTCTTGATAATGATATGAATCAAGAGCTTGGCCTGCAAGGGACGTGCTGAATAGGCTCATAATTTGTTTTTCCATCAGATGGGTGGCTCTCATGGCTACTGCATACTATTTCAAATGGGTGAGAGGATCAAAAGTTCCATCAAACTTACTAAGGTCAGGCATCTTAAACTTATAGGGCATGGAGTGATCAGGCATTAAACTGATGTCATCCAAGTCAATGTCTTTGCCCCCAGTCACCAATCGGGACATAGCCTTCATCTTCTCATTCAACTTTTTCAACTGGTCATTCTCTGCTACTTTAAGAGGGAGTACCCTATTGTAGGTCTTAACCACCTGTGGTACTTCATCATCTAAAAAATGGTCATCTTTAGGCTCTCCGGCTATCTCCTTACCCTAATTAGTGCCCAAGGTTTGTCCTACCTCTTGTGGATTCTACATGCAGGATAGAGCATTGGGAACAACTGCCATTATCCTTCTTTCCATCTTAGCTATTGCCTCCATAAACATGGCCTTGGTCATGTATTCATCAGCAAACATGGTTCCTCACTTTGTTTGTACGGGTACTTCTGTGCTAACTCAATTAAGGTGTTTGCTTACTCTTTTCCATTACGCAGTGAGTGAAGGATAATGATGGCTATCAAAATAAAAGGTTAGCCATGACGTATGTATAGTATAAACAACATAAAATGCGAATGATACATGATATGTAATACGTGTTCATGATGCAGTAATAGACAAACACATACAATAATCTTTCTGACCTTATTACACCTATACACGTGGTCTTAGTCATTCTTCCCAGGCAGGCTTACCCAAGCATCATTGAGGGATGCATAGGTTCGAACATGGGCTTAGCTAGGCCCGATAACCTCTCGTATTTAAAGCAAAAGTGAATACAGATGTCTTAAGACACTTATGTCTTATTTAATGCATAAATAGGTTAGGCCCATCCCAGACAAAAAGGCACAATAGGCTTACCCCCACTTCAAATAAGGTTAAATTTAATAAGCCCACATAGCAATCAAAATGCAATCGCATTCACTTATAGTCATACATCCTAAGGGAAGTTCCTAAGCTTGACTATATAGGCTCATGGTTTGGTTAAAAAGGTCATTTTGCTCCCACAAATGGAGGTCTCTCCTAATAAGTCTTTCTAATCAAGGATAATAGCGATCAATTAGTTCATCTTTTTATATACCCTAAGGTACGAGGCTTATGAGTGATGGATATGTTAGCATTTCTCCATTCTTAAGTGAAAAATGGAGTCATGGTTAACAACACCATTTATGGTAATAGGGACATAGTTTAAAAGAAGTGTAATATATGACACTAACAAAGATTAGCATATTTAGATGATATATTATTTGGGCACTTTTAGGTTAAAATTTCTCAATCCCTAGTGGAGTCGCCACTGTAGAGATTATGATATTTTTACCGGAGATGAGAGTGGTTAGTGGAGTCACCACCTAGCCTCTACACTAGGACCTCTAATCTTATGTACAAGAAAGGTTCAAAATTTTAGATCTTATTTATGCCCTTATAATATGTTGTCCATTTATATTGTAATGTTTATCAGTCTCTTATGAATTAAGCATGCATTATGTTTAATTCAATCATATCACCTTTTCATACAAAGGAAGTAAATTACATTATTTAAAGAATATAGCGAACATATTTGTACATCCAAAAAATAGGTCATTAATTAGTTAATTATTTAACCTGACAATTACCCGAAATTCCATAGGAATTGGCAAAAATTGCCTAACTCCCATCTCTAGGAGTTTGGCCTTTATTGAAGTACATTTTTTCATGTGACTTTTGATTAGGGAAAACTCAAATCCATTTTATTAGAAAACACCAATCAATTATGTAGAAAACTATTTTAATGTGAAGTTAAGGTTTGGCATGTAAAATAAGTTGTTAACTATTTATTACAAACCTAAAACAAGATAAAATACATAATAGGTACATAACCAAAAGAATTAGAATGAAGCACTAAAATTGTCCCGCCTTTACGTCACTTGTTCTGTGCAGACTTTATGAAGGGCTAGCCTTAGTCAGTACACAGTATCTCTAAGGAAAGGTAATGTCTATCCCAACTCTCAGTCCAGTAAGCAAATCCAATCAATTACTCAAAAGACAACAAATTCAATTGACATCAAAACAAGGGCATATGAATGTTAATGCATAATGGACAAAATATGAACACATTTAAAGCATATAGATTAAGAATAATTAATTGTATAAATAAGGCAAGGCTTAAATAACTGTAATACAATTTATCACCTCTAAGTCCATGTAAACTAGCCCTTATGACAGGGAGTTTATGCAGACTAATTAATAATTCCTTACATATCAATACATACTTTCATGCATGATGTCATCATATGAGCAGAATGACTAACAAAATTAATTAGCATATTACAAGATGTTCAAAATATGAAATCATGCTTACTGGATATGGGTATTTGTGGACTAACTCGTCATGTTCACATGAGAAATATAGGTCCGTGCAGACCTTATCATGCTCATAATTAAGGAATCTAAGTCTGTGCAGACCTTATCATGCTTACAATCAGACTCATTTAATGTTAATTAACACAACAGAATATACTTAATATAACCATGAGGATTAATACTTTATTACACATTTCATCACAATGGCCTACTCTTTATGATCTAAAGTGGGAATAACAAAGTATTACCTCACTTATAAACCAATCTTTAGAGATCATAGGCATGTAAAAACAATACCAAATAGATCATAGACCTCAAACATTACCTAAATAAGTATCCTCTTCAAAAAATGGCATAAGTATGTGAAGGTTTTAAGAGCAAAATTCAGATTGTTTAGTGGATGGATGTGTGATTGTCTTCTAGATACTCCAATTTGATGCGTATATTCAGAAGAAGTATTTTTCGGCCTCCTCTTCTCTTTGGTTAACGAGAAGTATTTATATTTTAAGTTTTTAGGTTTCTTTTTCATCCAAAAATGAGTCCTAATCCTAATAGGATTCTAGCTCCTGAACTAAATAGGAGGAATTCTGCTTTCGAAAAAGTTTCTTTTGTTGGCAAGTTCATGCAGACTTGTTCATACTAGTCTGTATAGACTAAGCTTTAGCATGCTGGTCCGTGAGCTTTATGGGCTAAGTTTTGGCCTAACTTCTATATTTAGTCTATGTGACAATTGTTTAATAGATTTGTGCAGACCTATTTTTTAAAAGTGTGTGCCATGCTTGAGAGTTTATCTCTAGCTATCATTATAGGTCAAGAGTGAGGTATCTACACTTTTGCAAATGTGGGGGTGCCACATATAAAAAAAGTGCTCATCTTTTTCCTCCACATCAAAGTCAACACCATTCTCTATAAGCCCCACCATTTTTCTTTCTTTATTTCTCTCTCCTTACACACCTAAACCCCTTAATTTTTATATGGTTCTTGATCTCCATGATCCTTTGAAGCGTCTACAACTGATAGAATTGAGAAAGAGAGGCTAGAAAGTGAGATTTTGAGATGGGGTGAATAATGCCATTTTTTTGTGTAAGTGATTTTCTCTCACTTTTTCTTTTTTTAGGTAGTATTAAGTGTTCTAAGAATAACCATAGTGGTAGATTTTGATTTGGAGTTGTGTAGAATTTTTGGGAATTTTTCTAAGCTCTATGTGTGTATATTTAGGTCAAGGAAAGGAAGTGGTGAGAGAAGGCCAATTAAAGGAGTAAAGTGGTGAATAAAGGTATTCTCACACCTTAGGTATGTGAATTTAATGTAATTGATGTGTGCCATGATGTGTGTGCATGTGAATGTGTATGTGTGCATGTTTGACAGAACTTGGTCATGTGATTATGTTTGCATGATGGAATAAAGCCTATGTGTATGAGTTGTATGAAAGAAATGCATGTGCATGTATGTGTTCTTGTAGTGGCCAAATGGTGGGCATGATGGCCATGAAATGTTCATGTGTGTATGGCATGGATGGGAAATGCACTTAAGCTAGAAATTTAACTCATAAAATGCTTATGATGTGAACTTGAGAAAAGGAAATAATGTATGGTAGATATATGTGGTAAATGGTAAAATGAGGTAATATGTGTTGTATATGTAAGGTGTATTAGAGTGAGAAAAAGATAGCATGAAAGCATGGCATTATGTGAAAAAGCAATGACACGAATAATGACATTAATGTATGGAAAAGTGGACGATGTTAATGTGAATGTTATGGCTTTTGAAATGGGTAGTTTAGTAATAATGGCATGAGAATGAAATCACAAAAATGACTTAATAAATAGTAATCGACTCGTAAAATGACCCGTAATTGAGAAAAATGTGGTTATGTGCAAATGTGCACCTTTGCATGAGAATTTGATAACTATATTATTATTAAAGAATGGCCTATAACTGTGTGAGTAAAGCTAACCATAGTAAGTGGTCTATATTAGTTAGACACCCACTAGATGGGATAACTGGTCAACTAGGGAGTTAGCAATTACTAGGGGTTTTGGTCCTCCTAGGCTATCACCTGCATGATTGAGATGGTAGGTGCAGCCACTGAGGTTTTATGATAAACCTTGCACACCCAGGTATTGTGAGGTCCACATAGGCTGATCTCTTCTATCTCTGAAGATGAGATATTGCTTGGGATATTGAGAGGTCCCGCGGGGCTGATCTCTGCTATCCCTACAGATGTTGGGAGGTCTATAAGGACTAATCCCTGCCATCTGCTACTCTGGTATTAGAAGGTCCCACGGGGCTAATCCCTGCTATCGAATGGATATGGGTAGGTGCAACTACTAAGGGCTTAAAATAGAATGATGGAAATAACTGCAACATTAATAATGACTAAAAAGAATTGTGACTTATTTGACATGTTTACATGTAATGCATGTCATCTAGCAAATTTAATTGAATAGTGAGAGACATAGGTTATGAAATAATAAGACTAGCTAGAACATAACAAAACTACATGTAATTGGTTTTGCATATGCACATGACCAACCTGATGCATGTTTATTGCATGATTATGTGTGAGACATACATTTATTACATTAAATTCACCATTGACTTTATACTCAACATATCAGCATTTCGATGCATAAGTTGTAAATAGTAGCCATAGTTATCCAAACTAAGTAGATATAGTATAGCAGATAGCCATCTCAGGGTATGCTTTTATTTACTTATACATGTATAGAACTAGGGCACTCATGCATAGAGGGTGTGGGACCTGAGATAATAATATGTTTAGACATACTCTTAAAGGTATAACAATCTATAAATTATAAAAATGTGAACTGCTAAATAACTATTAATATGAATGCATGCTGGTATGTTTGCTCATTGAATGATGTGGGTCTAAAACCCTATGTTGTATGTCATTGCTGAGATTGACTTAGTTTGTAGAGGACCAAATGGGTCTAAGAGTTGGGAAGTTAGGTTTGATACTTATAGAAGTGTGATTTTTGCAAGTTAAAATTTTCAATTTTTCTCCTGGGTAACCGTTATGCTACCTAAATTTCTATAAAATGCCTTTTTGTCTGCTTAAATGATTTTAACAGTCCCTTATAGATATGGTAAACTTGAAATGGTAATAAATAGGTAAAATGATGACAATGGACCTTTAGGTTAGATAAGACCATAATTGTTAAGTGAAGAGCACTTAGGGTAGAATTAGGATGGGTGACCTATAGGAAGTAGCAACTCCTGTCAAGTTTCTTCAGGAATCAGGCGAGGGAAGTTACAAAGGGGTTAGGAGGGCTGGTCTTGGCTAAAACTAAAGTGAATAATTTATTCTTATTTGGGCTTTTATTGATGGAATGGATGCCTAAGATCAAAGTCAACATTTACACATGGATGGTCAAAATTAATCCATGTACAATTAACTAAAATAATCATTTACTCATTTCTATGTTAATAATACCACCTTTCCACTTGGGTGGCCATAATTTCTCCAAATTTCCACTTGATCCAAGGGCTCAAAA
>CANXYI011316301.1:0-16569 GCA_948208565.1 Hura crepitans | reverse complement strand
TTTTCATATTGTTTAAGTAATCTCTCAAAATTTTCTCTTTCTCTGGCAGTAGTATCATAGGAAATTAATATGTTTTCATGATGTTCATTTGTACTAAGATTAAATAGGTTAGTTTAAATGTAGTTAGTGTCAAAGATGCTTATGTAATAATCATTTAGATGCTTTATACCATCAGGAAAATATCACATAAATAAGCAAACTCTTTGTTCATTTTACTTGAAATAAAATTGTTCACCTCAAAAAGATTAGACAAATACAATTGATTAATGAATAAATTATTATTTATATCAAACACATCTTTAAGGGAGTGGGTAGATTTCTTCAGTGGTTGTAGCTATCGGGAAGACTTTTTTTACCCACTGAATCTACTTTAAGTCACTTGATTCCCAATCTATGACATAAGCAAAGATCTCAAACCTAGGCTTGTAATATCCATCCGTTACCATAGGTTTTAGAGTCCTATCATACCTTGTTTTTTTTTGCTTCATAAAGTAATCTTAAAGACTATTTGCTTTCTTTAAAATGCTTCCTAGGCCGAGATTATATCCTAACCCTTTCATATCTTTCTAGCTTTTAAGCTGTAAAGGCTCTATTATCCATTGAAGATTCTTTCCTAAACCAGCACCCAGAAAGAAGTTCATTTTCTTCATGGTTTTTGACACTGTGGGATCCTCATAATCCACATATATTCCCAGAACATGAAACCCATTAAAAGGTTGGTTTGCAATAGCCAATGTGGATACTACATGGTTGATCTCAGCCTTAATTGTGATGATTTTTTCCTTTGTAAGGGAATTTGATCATTTGATGCAATGTGGGGACCTCTCCAATTTTGTGAGACTAAGGTGTTCTTAGTAAAACTGAAAACATAGCTAAAATGTCATTGACAATGAATTCCACTTCATTAACAATAAGCCTTACTTAGACTTTAGTAGTGAAAGACCCTTTTGCTTGTCATCTTGTATCATCATATGCCTTGATGGTAATACTGGAGGGCACTAAGTCCTCTTTTTTTATTCCTAAATCTACCAAGATCTTGACTAGATAGATGTATAATAAAGAACTATCATTAACCATAGCACATTTAATCATTTTCCTATTCACCTCGACCTTAATGAAGAGAAGCCGATTGTGTTCCCTTCTTTCTAAGGGTAATTCTTCATCAAAAAAGATTATAAGCCCAGATTTGCCAGTCTTCATGACCTATACTAGCTTTTCAAGAGTAGTGGTGGCAAATACAACAACTTGCTAAGGGTTTCAACTACCTTTTAGGGTTTGGCTTAAGAGGACATTAGTAAATCCTAGATATTGATATGAGCTTATGTTTTCTTCAACAATTGAAGCACTTCATTGTTCTCACCTTCTTTGACTTCTACTTATTTTTTAGGTAGGATTTGACCATTCTTTTTAACTTTTCCACCATTTCTCTCTTAACCCTAACTGGTTCTCTCTTACCCTCTTCAGGATCCTTATCAGAGGATTAATCTTAGAAATTCTTGCTCTCTCTAAGCTCACTATCACGCTCGCTATCCCAAAAGCTCGTTAAAAGAATAGACTTACTCTCTCTCACCCTCTTACTAATCTCCTTATCGGATCTATAGATGTCCCTCAAAACATGTTCTTTAGATAATACCAACTTGAGAAGGCAAGAATTTTGATGCTTAATAAGTGGATTCAAATTGGCTTTTGGGTTTGGTATTTGTTTGTAATCAATAAGGTTTTGGATGGCTTTTCCAAAAAGCTTACATTTATCAATGAGGTGGCCTATCCTTTGGTGATAGGCATAATATTGGTTATGCCTATGGTTGGGAGGCAATGGACTATTCAGTGGTTGTTATAGGAGTGGTTGTAACTTCTCTTCTTTCATAATTATCTTTAAGAACTAGGATAATGACTTGCCTAAATTTGAATACCTCTTACCTTGCTTTGCATGTACATCTATTATCTTGATAGTGCCTCTAGCATTATTGTCTGAGAAATTAGGATTACTTGATCTTTAGATCCTTTATTTTGATAAGCTGCTTTTAAATCAATGGCAATGTCTTTTAGTTGCTCCCAAGTTGTAATACCCTTAGCTATAAGCCCGCTATTCATGTAACTATTGGCATTTTTTATGAACATTTTTATCTAATCAATGTTCTCAGGCTTATTCCTCATCTTCAATATCTTAGCCCTCCATCTTTCTAGATAGTTTGAAAAGGTTTCGTTAGGCTTTTGCTTCATGAGTATTAGATATTTCAAGGTCACTTTAATATTGGCATTATTAGAGTATTGCTTGCTAAATGCTTGAGCTAATTCATTCTAGTCTTTTTTAACCCTTTTCTCTTGGTAATGGTATCAATGTAGAGCCTATCCTATGAGACACATAATGAACAAGCTTATAATTTATTCTTTAGGCAAGTTGGTAGCCCTCATAGTAATAGCATATTGTTTTAAGTGAGTCCTAGTGTTAGTTATACCATCAATCTTGCTCAAGTCAGGCATTTTGAACTTGTGAGGCATGGATCAATTAGGTTTCAAATTGATATCATATAGATCAATATCCTTACCTTCATTAACCAGTTTAGTCATGGCCTCTATCTTCTCATTCAACTGATTAATTTGATCATCGTAAACTATTTTGGGTAGAGGGACTTTATTGTAGGAATTTTAGACCAATGGAATTTCCTCATATAAGAGCTGGTCATCATTCTCTCTTATTACCTCTTTGCCTTTGTGAGTGGTTGAAGTTTGGCCTATTAGCATTGATGAAAGCTGCCATCATCCTTTTCTCTATCTCACCCATGGCCTCTATTAGCATAGACTTGGTAACAAACTCATTAGTAAACATAGTTCCTCATTTTGGTTGGATTGGTAGCAGATCATTGGTTCTATGAGGTGCTTTCCTACTCTCTTCCACTGGCCAGTGAGAAAGGATTAATGATGGCTATCAAAATAATAGGTTAGGAATGATACATGATAAATATATTAAGAATGCAAGTTATAAATAAAGCATGGTATGCATGTTTATGGTGCAACAGCGATAAATGCATACAAGAAGCCTTCTAATCTTATTACTCCTGCACACATGGTCAAGCTATTCCTTTCCGAGGTGGGATTACCTAAGCATTATTGAGGGATGCATGAGTTTAAAAATGGGCTTTATTAGGTCTAATCTATCCCTCATATTCAAAGTGCATAAAAAAGCAATGGCTCTTAACATTTAATTCCTATTTAATGTGAAATTAGACTAGGTCCATTCTAGATAAAAGGCCTAATAGACTTGGCCCCACTTCAAACAAGGTTAAATACAATAGGCCCACATGGCAATCATCATGCATGTTGTAAGTACTTAGGGTTATATAACATAAGGGAAGTTACTAAGTTTGACTACATGAGCTCATGGCTTAGTAAAAAATTCTTTATAGCTCCTACAAGTGGGGGTCCCTCTTAACGAGTCTTTCCAATCAAGGATACTAGAAATTGGTTAGTTCACTATTTCATACAACTAAAGGTATGAGGCTTTTGAGTGATGGATATGTTAGTAAATCCCTATTCTTGAATGAAAAATGGGTTCATAGTTTGCAATACCATCCAAGGTAAAAGGGACATAGTTTACATAGAGTGAAATGCATGGCAATGATAAAAATTAGAATATTAGATGGCATATTATTTGGGCACTTTTAGATTTAAATTCTCAATCCCCCATGTAATCATCATTGTAGATTTATTGTATTTTATCGAGGATAAGAGCGGTTAGTGTTTGGAGTTGCCACCTGGCTCTACACTAAGAGCACTAATCTTTTGCCTAGAAAGGGTTTAAAATAAGATCTTATTTATGCCCTAAGAATATGTCTTCCTTTATATTCTAATATTTATTAACCCTGTATCAAGTAAGCATACATTATAATTAAAATATTCATGTCACCTTTTCACATAGCGAAAGTAGATTATGGTATTTAAAGCATACAACAATCACAATAACATATTATACATCCAAAAATCGGGTCATTCACTTGTTATTTGACCTGACAGTCACCCATAATTCCATAAGAATTGGCAATAACTACCCAACTTCCATCTCGAGGAGATTGGCCTTTATTAAAATACATTTTTTATGTGACTTTTGATTAAGGAAAACTCAAATAATTTTGTTTAAGAAAACACCAATTAATTACTTAGAAAACCATTTGATGTGAGGTTTAAGCTTTTGGCATGTAAAACAAGTTATTAAACTACCTATTACAACATAAAATAATCAAGATAATTAAAAGGTACAAAACTAAATGAAATAACACAAGACATATAATTAACCCTGTCTTCACGTCGTCAAGTCCGTATGGACTCCATATGGCTTTAGTCTATGTTAGTATGTACTACTGCATGTAAGGATGGTTAGGTCCCCTTGGACCACTCATTTAGCCAGAATGGTTACTTGTAAACAACTTAAGGAATATATCAGAAACAACAAGTAATAGTCCATGAGGACTTAAAAAATGGACTTACAACAACTTATTTGGCATAAATGCAGATGAATCATGATGCATGTTTAAAGAGATTTATCAATAGGAAAACCATAAGTTTATTTATCACAAAGAACATATAAATAGACATATGTATTTATGAAGACTAGGATTACAAATAGATGTTCATCCAGACTACAGTCCTCGTAAGAAGGAGTCCATTCGGACTACAAAACAACATGAATACACATAAGACATGATTATCCATATGGACTACATCCCTTGTAAAAGGGATTCCTTGTGAACCATATGTCAGTTTTATCATACCAATGATGTTTGTACAATAATGATGTGATATGACAACATATAAATATGTCAATATGGCACATATAATAACATAATATACAAGAGTTGAGCAAAGTAATATTAAGCAATGTTCTATGTAGACATTAGGTTACACACATATCAATATATTTAGTCCATATGGACATAAACATACCTGAAGATAGGTTAGTGCAATTAGAATTAAAATACTAGAATAATCAAAACATGCCAACAGTTAATTATGCATAATAAAATAATTCAAAATAATGAATTAGTCCTATAATCAAGGTAGGGATTACCTAGAACTGCATCACTTATGATCAATAATAGGGGATTATGGGTCCACATGAAGCAATACAAATATATGATACATGTACAGTAGGAGGCCTTAGATTTTACCTTATGAAGAAGCTCTTAAGCAATAACACAAGAATGTTGGATTTTGAAGAGAATGGAATTTTCATATGGGCTGAAGTCTAGTAGTATGAATCCTATGTTGGATTCCTCTCCTAAACTCTCAAATAGTAGAGTTTTGGCTCTTCAAATTGCCTCCTCTTTCTTATACTAAATAGGGGTATTTATAGGTTTTAGGGATGGCTCTCCCATCTAGAGGAGGTAGAATCCTTCTAAGATTGGGAGATAAAGTCTGAATAGGAAGCTTCTACTTCTGAAAGCTTCCCATCAAAAAGTCCATGTAGACTTGGACTACTTACTCTATGCGGACCTATATTATGTGTTCTCCCACCAGTCCATGGGCTTTGGGCTAGGTTTAAGTTAGTTTATACAAATATGAACTTTAGTTTGTTTGGGTAGACAATAGACCTTGGGCTTGATAGAGTCTAAGTGGCCTAGTACAGACCTAATGGCATTATGTTTGGGCAGACCAATGCCATACTAGTCCATGCAAACTAGGTTTCCAAGTGGCTTATATTATTGCTCTGAGCCTATCTATGGTTATGATCATAGGACCAAAAAAATAGGGCATCCATAGTAGGCATTTTGGATAGCTCAAAGGAATGACCTTTAAGCTATAAAGATTATGCATTTATTTAAAGATCATGTTATTTATATAATGTTGTATGCCATATGTAATAAAAAGTAGAAAAAGTGTATGATTATTCATGTGTATACTAATGTAAGGATTATGGTCCTGCAATGTATGAAAAGTTTTATGTGGTCATGTAATATATGTATATGTATGAAGACATTGTTTGGATAGGTATTGACATATGACAATTTATAAGCAATTGTGTACATATTAGATCGATTATGGGACATGTGTTGATATTTATATATATTGTGATTAGGATGATGATGAATTTTGGATGGTTAGATGGACCAAGATGATGTTAAGATATGTTATGATATATTAGAAGTGTGCTTTATGCTGGTTACTATTTGGGATAGTGTCTCGGTACATTGAATTTTTGACATGAGGACCCTATTAGTAAACCTTAAATGAGGTTTTTGTTAAGACTGGTTTTTATAAATTGTATGATAAGAGAATATTTAATAAGTTAAGAAAGGGAAAGTATTATAAGTAAATTGTTTAAGAAAAAATATAGATGATGGCTGTGTGTCATTCTTTATTTGGGTTCAACAATTGGATTAGGTAAGGGGTGTTAGAGGTAGGGCCAAGATCATCATCAAGCATCTGGTTAAGATCAATAGTGAACTGGGCATCCTCCGAGTCTAAGCTAACAAGCTATGCCTTATCATGCCCTGCCAGCTCCACTGGTGTGAAAAACTTATATCTGATTAGGCATGTGCAATCGAGCATTATGATCTTAATCATGAAATAGGTTTCCCAGTTAACCCAAAACTATTATTGAATAGGGGCGCCCATATGCTTCATGTGAAGATTAACTCCTACTAAAATTGCAGTGACGATGCCACTCACCATGACCTTATTATCGGGCAACCTACTAGCCATGTAAAAGTGCTCTACTATGGGTAATGTCGAGTTAAATCGGACACTGTACTCTATAGCCGATAGACCATAAAGCTTGATTTGGTTCTAACTAGTACTACTGTTCTATCCCAATTAAGATAATGTTGACACCCTTTATAGGTAGCAATGCAGCGGGTCTCAAAAAGCTGAGGCTTTCATCTGACTGGCTCAATAAATGGTGCCAACTCATTTGATAGTCGTTTAATGGTTGTCATGGAACTTTGGGATCTCTATCAGTCCATTGGTAGGTAATTTGAGGATTTTTAAGAGCTACTAACACATATTAAGAACACTAAACTAGATGGTAGTTTGGTCTATAGAATGGGCCTGGTGATAGTGAAGGGTGTTAAGGAATTAGAGGGCCACCTTAGTATAAATGGCATGGCACTATGAGTACAAATCTTGTCAGCCAACCTATGCCAGTAACTAGTCCACTTTAGAGAGTGCTCTTAGTTCTCATAGTGTGCTTATGCAAAAGTAACAACTCTTGATGAAGGTGACTGATGCCAACCAGTGAAATCTTTCTACTTTCTTAACATCTAACCATCTCAGTACTACCACGTGTATCGAGACTTGTTGACATCGAACACGGCTTTACTGTAGTCACAAAGGAATTTTCCTTTTTTATTTGATTTGGTTAAAAGTTAAGGGGTAAAAATGGAAAAATGAAAAAATGGACTATTTATAGGTGGCTGCCAAAGTAGCCATTTTAGCTTTAACGAAAATGACCATTTTGGCTTAATGGCAAATGGCCATTTTAGCCAAAATGGGTATAAAACAACCACTTTAGCCTTAAACGGCCATTTTGCTTAAGTGCAAAATAGCTATTTTAGGTTTTTAGCCTAGAAAACTCATTAATACATGCTTAGATCCTTATACCGCTTGAGTTTTTTCCTTTTTTACTCTAATGGGTGACTAATTCCTCCAAAAGCTTTATAAATTCTTTATCTCCCTTATACTTGGGCAATTTTTACTTTATTGCCTTTCAATGGCTTAAAATTCCTCTAATGGGTCTAACTTGATCTATCTTTTCTAAAGGCTGCCACCTACTTCTAGGGCCCGTAGTTCCATATTTTTCAATTTTCTCATCAAGAACTATGCCCTCTATTTGAGAGTTCACTGCAATCTTAGGAGTTTCCTACTTATCTGGGATACCACCTTGCTATCCAAGTTGTGTTTTTTACTACCCATATGAAGTGGTCAATGCACTTGGCATACTTCCATCATTGGCAGTTAGATGGGTTTCGAGGTGAGAGCCCATTTCTCTGAATTTATTATTGGCCTATGCTAAAGGTTACATAGATATCCATCCCTATGTGTAAGTGTACATTTATTCATTTTCATCTCTAAGTATCTCACAGTTACTTTTGAAAGCCACTTCAGAGACTATCAGTTAATCAGTGTAATAAATAAGCTGATGAAAGACTTGAACCCTTTCCTCTTGGTCTTTGCTAAGACTATTATGGGACTAGATATAGTACAATCTGGTGAAGCCAGTTTCTTTTGTGGTAGTTTGATTTTGCTTTATGTTTTTTTCGAGTAGATCACCTTTTATGGGTTTTTGCCCTACTCTCTAGTTTGCCTTTTGCTTAGAAAGCCCTTTTATGTTTTAATTCCTAATATACTTTTTAAGGATAGACTACCTTTATAGGTTTTCACCCTACCTTTATCTTGGCTTTTACTTAGAAAGCCTTTTTCTAGATTTCATTCCTAACAACTTTTTTTTCCATATAGGTCTGGTTGCAGGAGAAGCTTCACTTGTTGGATGATCTTCCCCCTCATGTTTTCAAGTCTTATAGTTTAAAGCATTTACTACCTTATGCCCTTATGCATTATTTTTTGATATGGAGCAATGGGTCCTTTGGATGAACTCCACCACTGATGAAAGCATAAATTTCATGAACCTTTGGATTTCTTTGTAGTATGTAAGACACAATGGTTTCTCAGGCTATGTACCCTAGTTGGCTTACACAAAGTTACATTTTGCATCTGTGATAGCTGTATGAGGTAGTTTGGTGACACTCAGGGCATCATTACTCACCCATTATCATTCAAAGAGGGAGATTTGTTTATCACCTTTATTATAGGGTATCAAAACTTATGAAAGCAATTGCCCTTAAGGACCATAATTCCTTCTAAAGCTACTTGTAATTTCTAAACTTTTAAAGCATATAAGGATTAGGTGACCAGCTCTTCTAAGGATAATCGATCTCATTAGTTAAAAACACAATATGGAAATAAGAGGCAGAGGATTTAAAAAGTTTAGATACAATTTAATAACAATATTCCTATTTCATCCTTCCTTAAGATGCTTAACCGATCTTATTAAAGTGGTACAATCTAATTACATCGTATTGTCATTTTATGATAATCATGACTTGACATTAATGCAACAACACATATCTTTATTTAATTAAGGGAAATCTTAATTACATCTTAAACTCCTATTATTAATTAGCCTTTATAGGTTTTCTTGATCAACTATTTTCTTTTAGCTCCTAATGATTTCAAAGGATGCCTTTTTTAGGTTTTCATCCTATCGAGGTGCCCATTTTTAGCAAGGCTACTATTTTTTTTTGATTTTCGACCCACAAGGCCATCTTTCTCTTTTTTTTTCTCTTTTATTCATCTTTAGCCATAGAATCATTTTAATCTATCCATATTCACAGGCTTCTTAAATTCATTTCCATTATAATCTATAATGATTACAGTGGCCTTTGGTAATAATTGCTTAAGGATCAATGGTCTTTCCTAATTTGGTTTGAACTTTCCCCTCGAATCAGTTAGACCCAACCTTATCTATTTGAGGAATTGTCCCCCTTCTTTCAACTTGTGATTCTTCACATTTTTGGCAAAGGCATGTGCCATCCTTTTCTGATAAACTTGGTTGTGATAATTAGCTCTTAATTGTTTCCCATCTAACAAGTTCAACTATTAAAACCTTTACTCAACCTAAGTTGCTTTAGGAATCTCTGCTTTTATAACTATTCTCAAGGATAGGAGTTCAACCTCTATCGAGAGTATGATATCTATCCCATATACCAAGGAAAATGGAGTAGCTCTCGTTGGAGTTCAGATAGTTATTCTATAAACCTAAAAAGCAAATGAGAGTCTGTTAGCCCAGTCCTTATAAGTTGTAGTTGTTTTAGCTAGGATCTTCTTAACGTTTTTATTTGCTACTTCAATTACTCTATTAGCTTGTGGTCTATAAAAAGACGATTTTATGGTGATATATCTTGTACTTTTGTAATAGTGCCTTTGTTTCAGGCTTAAATCAGACACTGTTGTTTGAAACTATATGGTGTGAGACCATACATCTGTAAATTAGATTCTTCTCTATAAATTTAGGCATCTCTTTTGCTCCTAACATCTTAAAGGATTTTGTTTCAACCCACTTTGAGAAATTGTCAATGGAAACCACAATGAAATAATTCCCATTTGAGGCTGTCAGATGTATTTCTCTAATTATGTCAATCCCCCATGCAGCAAATGGCCAAGGAAATGATAGACTATGTAGTTATGATACTGGCACATATCTTAAGTTCCTATATTGCTGATACTTATTACACTTTTGTACATACTTTTAATAATCATAATCCATAGTAAGCAAAAAGAACCTTTGGCATATGATATTTTTAGCTAATTGTAAACCATTCATGTGTGCACAATAAGACCCAGTATGCACATCTTCCATAACCTTTTCTGCCTCTTTCTCTTACAAGTAATAAAGTTAAAGACCATCATCTTGCCTTTTGTATAAAGCCCCATCTATATTGATAAACTGAGTTGATAGCATCCTTAATACCCTCTTATCTCTATCTATAGCTTCTTTAGGGAATTTCCCATTCTATAGATACTTCTGAATATCATAAAACCATGGTTTATCTTTCATCCATTCTATTTTTAATATGTACTCTTTCTCATTTCAAGGCCTTTCTGAACTAGAAATAAGTACTGGTTTCATAACTATCCCTTTTTGATTATCCCACATAAAGACCAAGGTGGTTAATACATTTGCTAGTTAATTCTCATCTCTAGGAACATGGTGAAAGGTGTACATTTTGAATTGCATATTGATAGATCTCAAATGCTCTCCATAAGGTATTAATTTCTCTTCCCAAATGGTCCATGCTTCCTTGGTCTGATACATTACTAAGGATAAATCTTTGAATACCTCAATAGTCTTTACATCATGAACCAATAACACTTTGAGCCCTAATATGCAAGCTTCATACTTTTTCATGTTATTTGTAACATTATATCTCAACTTTCTAGCCAATGGCACTTTTTCCCCTTTTGGGGTTATCAGAATTGCCCCTACTCCTGCTCCTTTGTTGTTTACTATCCCAACAAAATACATCTGCCACCCTTTGACTATAATCAAGTTTAGGCTCTCATCTAGGAATTTGAACTCTAGGGACTCACTTTTTAGTGGATGATTGGCTAGAAACTCTAGAATTGTACACCTTTTTATAGTCTTTCATGTTTTGTACTGGATATCAAACTCTTGGAACAAAAAAAGCCATTTACTCATTCTCCCTACCAAAGATGGAGCTATCTAAAGATATCTTAAGGGATGGTGCTTTAATATTGTTTGTATCATATATGATTGAAAATAATGCCTCAATTTCTTTAAAGCCTATGCAACTACTAAACAAGTATTTTTTACTTCCACGTACTTGGCCTTGTAAGGAAAAAACTTCTTGCTTAGGTAGTAAATCAAAAACTTAACCCTGAATTTATCTTATTATGCTACCATAGTCCATACTGATCTTTCTTCAATAGACAAATAAATAATTAACAACTTTTCATGCCTTGGTGGTTACAAAACTGGTGGATTTAGCAAATATTCCTTAAGAGTGTCGAAAGCTTTCTAACAATCATAATTCCATTAGATTGGTTGGTTCTTTTTGAGAAGCTTGAAAATGGGCTCATTTATGGTGGTATGGTTTTAAATCTACTGATGTATTGTGTTTTACCTAAAAATCCCCTTATCTCTTTTGCCTTCTTTGGAATTGGCGTCTCTCTGATAACTTTGACTTTATTAGGGTCTACCTTAATCCCTTTCTAACTCACTATATGCCTTAAGAGCTTACTTGAAGTTACCCCAAAGACACACTTCCTAGGATTTAGATGCAGGTTATACTTATCGATATGCTAAAATAACTTTTCTAGTGCTTCAAAATGCCTTTCTCTTATAGCAAACTTGATTATTATGTCATCTATGTAAACCTCCACTTTCTTGTGAATCAGGTCATCTAAAATCCTTATGGCCATCCTCTAATAAGTGGCCTAAACATTCTTCAACCTAAAAGGCATGACTTTTATAGTAGAAGGTTCCTTATTCAGTAATGAAGGCGGTCTTTATCTTGTTTAGAATTTGATTATAATCAGTATATCAATCAATAAAAAAGTACATTTTGCACATTACTATGCTATCAACTAGAAAATCTATGTGTGGTAATGGAAATTCATCTTTTGGGTAGGCCGTATTCAAATCCTTATAATCTATACACATCCTAGCTTCATTATCTTTCTTGGTGACAAGTACCACATTGGCCAACTAGGTTGGATATTGTATTTCCTCTACGAACTTGGCTCCGATTTATTTGTGTACCTCTTTTTTTTTTATTTTCTTTGCCCTTTGTGGTCTCATTCTCCTCAACTTCTACTTTATCGATTTTACTTTTAGGTATGTGTAAATGGCATGTTTAGTTATTTTTTTGTCTACCCTAGGCATATCTTTATAGGTCTAGGTAAAGACTTTTTCATATTTTTTTAGTATTCTCTCAAATGTTATCCTTTCTTGGGGAGTTATATCATATATAATGAAAGTTTCTTTTGGGTTTTCATTGATATTGAGATTAAATAAGGTAGTATTGATTAAATTAATGTCAAACATGTTCTGCATGTCATGATTATCTTTATGCATGATGTAATTAAATGAGATATCATAAAAATAACCAAAATTGTTCATTTTATTAATGAAAGAACTAAAAACAGTTTCATCAAAAAGTTTGGGTGCATATAAAATTTTAGAAAAATCTTCTAAGGGCCCATTTTCTTCCATCTTACTATTCTCTTTGTCTTGAAACATGACAGTGGTTAGAATTTCTTCCTTGGGTTCAATTTCTAGGTTTTACCAATCTCACTGTAATTTATTCCCCTTGTGCCTCTATTGTTTAGATTCCTTCTATTGTTGAACCCTTTTGAGTTCTTCTTTTGCTCAACATGTTTTTCTTCTAGATCTATGGCTATGTCTTTAAGCTATTCCCAGTCCTTAATCCCCTTAGCCTTTAACCCATCCTTTAATTATTGACTAGCATTCTTGATGAACATGTGAATTTGATCCAATATTTCTTACTTTCTTCTTATTTCTAACACTCTAGAGCTCCATCTTGTCAAATACTCTATGAATGTCTTGTTAGGCTTTTGCTTAAGTAGTTCGAGGTCTTTCATGTTAAACTCCATGTGGGTGCTATAGTCATATTTTCTAATAAAAACCTCTATGATCTTACCCCTATCTTTCTTAACCTTCTTCTCTAGCCTATGGTACCAATCAATTGGTCTTTTTTACAGTGTAAGGCTGAAGTAAGCTATCTTCTTTTTTATGCTAAGCTTTATGCCCCACATGACTATAACATACTACTTAACATGGGCACTTGGATTAGTCATCCCATCAAATTTGGGTAGCTCCAGCATTTTGAATTTAGAGAGCAGTAACTCCTTAAATTCTAAAGTGAGTTTGTCTAGGTCTAATCCTTTACCAATGGTAATAAGTCTAGCCATTGCCTATATCTTTTCTCCTAATTTTGTTATAACTGTATCTTTAACTTTGTAGGGTATGCCCTTCTTCCTAGCTTCGTCCTCAAAATCTTCATAGAAATTGAATTTCGGGTTGAAGTATTAAGCTTTTCTATCATTTTCTCCTAAATCTGTAACTTCCTGCTTTGTGCCAATTTCCCCAAATATAGCAATGGTTTTTCTAGGAGATATAGCTACTATTGTCTTAAAAAGTGGTGGTAAACTAGAAGTAGGAGCAACCCCAGCAATTTCCCTTGAGATTATACACATCATTCTTCTTCGGAATTCCTTAAATTTTTAGTCCATTCTAGCTTTAATGTCTTGTGTGAAAGAATTACTTTCTCCTTGTCCTACTATATCTGTTGGATTATAAGTGGAGGGATGAGTTCATGTCGAGTTATTCTTCCATTTGACCTATCTACCTAACTTGAGGATTTATGATGGCTACAAAATAGGGGGTTAGAAATGATGAATAAAATACAAAAATGAATGAGGATGCATAAAAAGCACATACATGTTAATGTATACAACAACAAATACAAGTAAGAGCCTTTCACCCTTATCATTTCCTATACACGAGGTCAATGTGTTCTTTCCAAAGAAAGCTTATTTGTGGGGCATTAGGGTCCCCAATAGATTCGAATGATGAATAACATATAGCTGAACATTATTTCTCTAATATTTAAGAGAATGCATGCAATATATTTGGCCCACATATGTTGGATATGTTCATTCAAACTAAAATGCGATGTCTAGCCCATTCCAGTTAAAAAATGCCTAATGGGTTTGACAACATTTTGGGATGACTATGCCATATTTCACATATATTGGCCCACATAGCACATAATACATCATTAACTAGGGAACTTAGGGGATGTTGCTATTGTTCATTACATGGGCTCACGATTAGGTCACACAAGTTATAGTCATCCAAGCATGGTCCCTCTATAATAGGTTTATCTTGCCATAAGAATATGACTGATTGGTTCACCATTTAATAAACCTTATAGGTACCAGTCTTAGATTTAATGCCACCTCTAATAATCTCCCAAATTGAATGAAAATAGGTTCATGCTTTAAAACGACATTAGGGTAAAAAGGGATGCCTAACTTATTCGAAGGCTCTAGCATGTCATGCAATTTTGAAAAAAAGAAAATATTACAAATTGAAAACACAAAAATCTATATTAATTTAAGGTACTTTTAGGGTATGGTCCCATAGTGTCCCTAGTGGAGTTGCCATTGTTTGTATCCCTTCCTTTCTAAGGCCGGTCAAATTGAAACAACTAAAGACTCAACCTACATTTCACCTCTGAAGCCTTAAAGGATGAGAGGGAAATTAAAGGAATCTTAAGTTATTCCCATTTGATTAGCCTAAAAAGAGCGAGTTAGGCATCACAAGGTAGGAGTCGCCACCTAACAGGAGTTAGGAAATACCTTGTAGGGCCAAAACTAGAGCGGTTTAAAACCTTACTCTTATTTATACATCAAGTTAATATAGAATTTTGGATTAACTTTATAATTTTATCATTTTTCTCAAGTAGGTTCCATAATTAAAATAAATCTTATAATCATGTGAAGAAATAATAAAACATATTTACAAAAATAAATAAAATACTTGGAATTAAAGAATATCATACATGAAATCGAGTAATTGATTATTTTGTGAACTTTGGTTCTCGCATACCAATTTTTAGAAAACAAGTTTTATTATTGTGAGTATTATTAAGGAAAAATCAATTAATTAGGTAAAAAATGATTTGGTTATTTTTTATAACGTGTAACATTTTCTACCTATTATAGCATTCATGGAATATATAGGGAAATAATCAAAATGAAAATTAAATTACATGTCAATTACCTAAAATACATTATAATTGAATAAAAATGAAATTACATTGAAATTGACTGAAATACAATCTAACTGAAAAATAATAAATAAATAAATAATAATAAAGAAAATAATGAGAAAGTAAAAAGCAAAATAAAATAAAAAGAAATAAAAAATAATAATAAATGACTACTTCACTGATGTTTGATGAAAGGATAGAAAAAAAGGTCAAATAAACTCCCAATAGATCAAACACCTCGCATAATAACAGAACACAACATTAGTATAATAATAAAATTAAAAATGAATAGAATAATTAAATAAATAAATAAACCCAATAAAATATAGGTAGTAATTATCACATCTAACTGGTAGATGGACAAAATGAGTAAAATCACCCATTTAACTGGTAGATGAATGAAAAAAAGAAAAAGAAAATTTGGTCAACCCACTTTGTATAATTTCCTTTAGGAAAGATCTCAAAAAAGGCAAATAAAATCTAGAAAAATCTTTTAAAATTAGAGGACTAATGCTTGGAAAGTGTTTTTACACTTTTAGATATGGATTTACCGAGAAAAGTCGACTCCTAAAACTGACACAAGGTTTGCCTTTTATACATATAGATCAAGGCACAAAACGGCCATTTTAGGCCAAGGTGAAATGGCTATTTTAACTCTAAATAACCATTTTAGAGGGCTAAATAGCCATTTCACCTAAAGAGAGTCCTATACGGATTCTACCTCTTTAGAGAAATGATGGCATTTTTCATAGAGAAAATGGCCATTTCAAGGAAAAATGAAATATTCATTTTGACGTTGAAATAGCAATTTCAGCAAAATTTGAAATAGCCATTTTGACCCTAAAACAACCAATTTGTTAGAATGCAAAATGACCATTTTGGGGTTAAAAAGACATAGTTTTGCTCCTCTAGCGGCTTGGAGTTTGTAAAATGCAATGTTTCACTTATAAAAACATTTTTTTCCTTCTTTTATGCTTAAAATTAATCCTAACTTGAAAATTTTGAGTGAATAAATCTTCAAATCAAACATTAATATTCCTATTTATCTGAATTTTTTGTCCTTTTTTTGTTATTAAATAATTTGAACATGAGAGCCCCAGACACCTTGTGTCTACAAGTGCCCATATAATATACCTTCTAATATTCCATTTTTATCAGTCCTATGCATTTCATTTTATATAAACTGTGTCCCTTTTAC
>CANXYI011315970.1:0-11590 GCA_948208565.1 Hura crepitans | reverse complement strand
TCAAATTATGTTATACTAATTTAATTAGCCCAAACATACACATTTATCTATTTATTACCATTTAAATTCCACGAATTTCTCTATATGTCAATTTCGGCCACACTAGATACTTCAACATGCCTCACATTTCTTTCATTTTTTTTCACACCGTTTAGGCTCAAAATAATGTGTAGATACCATTTCTAATCACATCTCATGAAAATCACATGCCACACCGTGCAAATATACACTTTTATACACATATACATAACACAGTTTATGCAAATTAATGAATTAAATGCATGAATCACTATATTCACTTACTTTGCTCACCTAATTGACCTCAAATAATTATTCAATCTTGTCCTTCTCTTCTCTCCACCTCTCTTCCTTCTCTACCTACAAACATACACATATGTCACCTTTGAAAATTTCTCAAAAATTCTACATATCGCCTAATAGAAATGTAAACCATAAACACCTTATATATTTTAATCCCCACTTTAGAAAAATTCTTGAAATTAAAAATGATCACTTTTGTTCACCTTGAGCACTATTCACACCCTTCAACTCTCTTTTTAAGCCTCCAAAAGACGAACTTCCAATTGAATTAGAGAGAGGGAAGCATACAGGTAATTTTGATGTCTTAAATTGTTAATTTGGTGTAGTTTTAATAGGTGAGATGAAGAAGAAATCTAGGGTTCCATTATAGAAGAAGGTGTCCTACTTTTAAGGGGAAAAAAGTGTTGGAAATGTTGGTTCAAAAGTTCTAAATTCCAACTTTATGTATGGGAAGAATGGCTAGGATGGTGCCAAGTGTAAAATGGATGGCTAAGATTTAATCTTCACTAATTCATCCATTTAATTAATTCTTAATCATAGAAAATTAAAATATAGTTCTATTGTCTTAATTAGAATTTTTGACCACAAAGTCATGATATTTTAAAAATTTTTTGAGCACTTTTTAAAATATTTTTCGTTTAGCTTTAACTAGGTCACTATTCTCAGGACATCTATAAGCAAACTTAATAGTCTATTTTAACCCCCTAAATGACTTTAATTTGATTCCCAAATTTCACCCATAATTATGATTTAATAATTTTTTATCATCCTATGGCCTTAGTTCACTTGGAGTTCTCAAAAGCACTATTCACCATTCAAAGGCCCTAATTAAATTATCAAAAAATTATAGGTATTATAGTTTTTCCCCTCTTAAAAAAATTTCATCCTCAAAATTACTTGGACTAAATAGGTGTGGATATTGGGCTCCCATCTACTCTTTGCTCTCTCATGTAGTTTGTAGTGCCTCTATAAGACCTTCACTAGTGAGATAATCTTATTCGTCAGCTCTTAAACCTCACGAATAAGAGTTTGCACTAGTTCTTCTTCATAGGTGGGGTCTAGTTACACTATAACCTCTTCTACTAGCAACAGATGAGACAAGTTTGATCTATACTGTCTTAACATCGACATATGAAATACATCGTGAATTTGTTGTAGCTCAAGTGGCAAAGCTAAATGATAGGCTACTAGCCTTATATGTTCTATAATCTCATATAAACTAATAAACCTAGGGCATAACATACCCTTCTTACCAAATCAAAGATGACACCTTAAGAAATAATTTCTCTCTAACTTCATATTCAACATCCTACCACTTCAAATCTGTATAAGATTTATGTTTGTGCATGGTTGCCTTTAATTTGTCTCTAATGATTCTCACTTTCTCTTCCATAACTCTAGTCAGATTGGGTCCTATTAACTTGTTTTCACTCAATTCACTCTAGCATAAGGGAGTTCTGCACTTTCTCCTATACAATGCCTCATATTGTGCCATGCCCAAACTTGCTTAATAGCTATTATAGTATGCAAACTTTGCCAAAGGTAGGTAATGGTCATAGCTTCCTTTAAATTCAATTGCACAACTACACAACATGTCCTCAAGTATCAGAATAACTCGCTCTATCTTTCTATCTATTTACAAATGAAATAATATGTTAAAGGTCAGCTGAGTACCCAAGGCTTTATGTAGCTTTTGCTAGAATCTTAAAGTGAACCTTAGGTCTTTATCTGAAATAATAGAGACTAGCACTCCATACAACCACACGATCTCATTAATGTATAATTGAGTTAATATCTCTAGGGAATAGTCAATCCTCATAGTAATAAAGTAGGTTGTCTTTGTCAATTTATCAACTATCACCCATAGAACATTGCATTTACTCCTAGTCATAGGTAGTCTCATAAAAAAATCCATTGTCACTCTTTCCCACTTCCATTCTAGAATTGCTATAGGGTGAAGCAATTTAGAAAAAACCTAGTGTTTTACTTAGCTTATTGGCATGTCAGGCATTTACTCACATGTTTAGTCACATCCTTCTTCATTCTTGACAACTAGTAGTAGGATTTCAAATCCAAGTACATCTTCATGCTTTCTGGATGTATAACATAAGGAGCCTTATGAGCTTCTTATAGGATATGCTTTTGAATAGAATCTACATCTAGCACATATAGTCTATCATGATAACATAGGCACCTATTTGCCTTGATTTTAAATTATGGAGCCTTCCACTCTTTGACTTCACTCATGATCTGTGTAAGCTGTTCGTCTTGCATCTGGGCATTTTTCACTTGTTTGTTCAAACTTGGTTTCACTTGTAATTTGACTAATAGAGTTCCATCATTTCCATATTAAAGCTTGGCATTCATTGTTCTCATGGCTGTTATAAACTTTTGACTCAAGGCATCTACTACCATATTTGCCTTCCATAGGTGGTAGTTAATCAAGTAGTTATAATCTTTTATTAGCTCTAACCATCACCACAATCTCAAGTTCAATTCTTTCTAAGTAGGGAGGTATTTAAGGCTCGTGTGATCTTTGTAGATGTAGCATCACTCATTATATGTGTAATGTCTCTAAACTTTCAAGGCAAAGATATTAGTTGCTAGCTCTAAATCATGTGTGAAGTAATTCCTCGGATAAGGTTTTAATATGGAGTATATTCAACTAGCTCACCTTTTTGCATCAGCACACACCTAAGCACATTGTTGGAAGCATCATTGTAGATTACAAAATCTTTCCCCTATTCAATTTGCCTGAGAATGGGAGACTCCGTCAACATAGCCTTTAACTTGTCAAAACTAGCTTGCGATCTATTATCCCTCACAAACTTCACATCCTTCCTCAGCAATCTTATTAATGGTGCTACAATCATAGAAAATCCTTTGACAAACCTTTTGTAATATCTAGCCAATCTTGGGAAGCTTTGAATCTCAGTGACATTCCTAGGAGGTTTCCACTTTAAAATTATTTTTACCTTACTTGGGTCGACTTTAATGCCCTTAAACAAAGCAATATGGTCTAGAAAGGCTACTTTACTTAACCAAAATATGTATTTACTTAGCTTGGCATAAAGCTATCTCTCTCTCAAAGTTTGTAACACTAGCCTCAGATGTTGTTCATTCTATAACACCAGTACACCAAGATGTCATCAATGAACACCATTATAAATTTATCCATGTATGGCTTGAAGATTCAGTTCATTAAATCCATTAATGTTGTCAGGCCATTAGTAAGCCAAAATGGCATAATTAAGAATTCATAATGGCCATACCTTATCCAAAAACTATCTTGGGAATGTCTAACTCTTTAATTCTCAGCTAGTGGTAACCTGATCTCAAGTCAATCTTAGAGAACACACTAGCTCCTTCCAGTTGATCAAACATATCATCAATCCTGGGTAAGAGATATTTATTTTTGACAGTCACTCTGTTTAATTGTCTGTAGTGAAAGAACAATCTGAGTGAACCATTTTTCTTCTTCACAAATAACACCAATGATCCTAAAAAAGAAACACTCAACTGAATCCCTTTGTCAAGAAATTCTTGTAATTGTGCCTTTAACTCTTTCAATTGTAGGTGCCATATGGTAAAAAGCCATAGAAATGGGCATAGTGCCTGAGTATACCTTAATGTTAAAATCAATTTCTCACTATGGAGGTAATCCTAGCAATTCATCAGGAAACACACCTAAAAACTCTGATACCATGGGTATATAATCAAGACTCAACTCAAATTTTTGAGTATCAACTACATGGGCTAAGTATGCTTCACATCTTTTCTATATTAATCGTCTAGTTGTAGCAGTTGAGATAATATTAGGAGAGATATCTTTCTCTCTATGTACAATGACATCTATCCTATCTAGAATTTTAAGAGAAAGTTTCTTTTATTTATAGTCCACTTTTGCTTCATATCTAAACAGCTAGTCCATCTTTAGAATAATGTCAAACTCATCGAATAGGAGCTCAATGAGATCCACTAGAAGTATATGTACTTTAGCAACCAAAGGACAATCTTTATATACTCTATTTAACTATCATTTGTTACCTAATTAGGTTGCTAACCAAGATATCTAAGTCTATTAGTTCTGGCTCTAACCCTGTACTTATGCTCATGCAGTGAAAATGTAGAAATGTGTAGAACTTGGGTCAATCAAGGATAAAATATATAACTCAAACAAAAAAATGTACCCATAATAACATCTAAAGAGTTAGCCTCTTCTTTAGCTTAGATTACATACTACCTCACTGGGGCTCATGCCTCATATCTAGGTCTCTGGCTAGGACCAGCTCTCTCTATCCTAGCCTCTCTCTTGCTCCTAGTAGGAGTAGGTAAAGATGCTTGCATTTGGGTACTGACTTCTTATTTCCTAGGGTATTCACTCTAAAAGAGGACTCTAAACCCATATGCAAAACAAGTACTAGGGTGAGTCTTCCAATAAAACCCTGGGTCTCCCATCACACATGCCACATCTTTGTGGTGCACTCTTAGTTATAGAGATAAGGGCACTAGTAGCTTGCTACTATTTAGGCCTAAACTAGGAGCCTTATCTAAACCTCTATGTCTATCCTAGTCCCTGCCTCTATGGTGGTTGAGATATTTATCCTCCTTTTTGCCTCTTGCTAGCCTCTGGGGTTATGCTAGCTTACCCTTGTGCTATGAATCTTTTCTTCTAATATATCTCCCTTTTCTTCTTTAGTAATTCCTCTATGTCATAAGTTATGGCAACCAAAGTAGCAAACTCCTAGGTCTTAGAGGTGGCAATTTGGGTCTGTATCTCTATGTTGAGGCCCTTCTTGAATGTCTTACATCTCTCCTCCTCTGTCGGGACAAACTCCTTAGCATACCTACTTACTCTTGCAAAATCCTTCTCGTATTCAAACACAGTCTTCTTTCCCTGCTTTAAATTTAGGAACTCCTACTTGCTCTTTTTAAGATAGGATTTAAAAATATATCTCTTCTTGAATTATTTTAGGAAGAAGTCCTATGTTCTCTCATCCACAGTCTTACGTACTGCAGTAGTCTCCCACCAATGGAAAGCCTCCTTCTACAGTAGTAATGTGGCATAAATTAAGCCCTCCTCTGGGAACACTAAAGCTACTATAGGATCTGGATAGTTCTCTTTAGCCAATACTCAGCTCTTGAGGAATCATCTACTCAGGTGTCTAAAAAGTCCTTAGCACCCATCATTTTGACTCCCTCTAGGTATATTTTTTGAATTGCCAGGGGTTGTAAAGGAGGTGTAGGTGCCAAAGGTCGAGTAGTTGTAGTAGTGGCTTATCTGAGTAGGTCTACCATCTACTATAAAAGGGCTGGCTATGGCTATGGCTATGCCTGTGCAAGAGTAAGAGCTAGGTTGGTAGCATCACTAGGCACTAGAGTCTCTGACCTAGTAAGCTCCTGAATGGTGGGCCAAGCATGGCTCTCTGTAGTTTCTTCAATAGGAGGTGGAGTATGCTTGCTCATTACGTGTCACTATAGGAAAAACTATTATTAGCCTCAAGAAGCATAGTTATATAGAACCGAACCACTCCTAATGCACTTATGTAAGACTCTAGGCCTAAGAACTCTTAAACCTGCTCTGATACCACTAAATGTAATGCCTCTTACCAAACCTACTTCTAAACTAGATAAGAGATGTCACTTTCTAATAGGTCACCTATCTTGATATTTCTTTACCTTTATACTCGGTTAACTTCATATGTAATCTTAATTAATAGAGGTTCCTTAGTTTTAATTTATCTTAATTTAATTCTATTACATTTAATTTGGATGCTATACCAACTCCTAGGTGGGTTAGATCAATTACAACTCTATCAATTATAACTCTCATGCTCTCAAAATGCCTTAAAGAAATCTTATCTGATAACATAATGGCTATCTGGGCAAAAATCCAAATATTTCAACCTAACAAATGAACACTTCTGTATCCAACACATTCATAACTCAACTTATAGGATCCTCTTGACCCACCCAATACCACATCATCATCAATAGTTTACACATATAATTTAGATGGCACATATTATATACTATTTATTTATTTATAACATACACCTTTACTGTCATCCTTACATCACTATCCATCTCTTGTATGTGAGTCATCTAAAAGTTTTAAAATAAAGAACAAGTAACTAACACATGTGCTAAAAGTAAAGTTGTCTACTATGTTGCTTCCTCATTGAGGCCGAACCACATGATCTATGTACTACCTATGCATTAGAAATCCAATATGCTAAGCATATACTTAGTAAGTGAAATTAATAATTCATACATTTAATCTCATTCAACATGCATCGTGTCATACATTATGTCAAGCATTATGCCATTTTATGGGTGAGGTGTCATAATAGTGTTTAAGTCAAGCATAATGCAACATGCTAACATATCCACACTTAGCATGCATCATAAACAACCACTACATGCAAAATCATTATATGGATATTCAAATATATTAAGTGTTCCTTATTTTTTAATTGTCTGGTCAATTATATCTTATTTAAGCCAATCATGTTCATTATTAAATTATTGGCCCATATTTAGAAGGCTATCCTTTTAACACTTGATAATAGAGTCTTAATGTGTGTGGGGGCTTGCATTTTGAACCTCGATGGGCACACTCTATCATATCATATCTCATCATAAGCATCATGGTTGTGTGAGGGTTTACATCCTGAACCTCAATGACTGTACTCTATCTTATAAGTTATATAGGGCCCATATTTTGGACCTTAATGGTTACTCTTTGTCATGTCAATCTCATAGTGTGTAGTGGCTAGTTATAACTCTCAGGGTAGTTGCACCTACCATAAATCTCATAAGTTGTTCAGTGGCCTTTCATAGATCTTAAGGTTGCTACACCTACACAATATCATAAATACATCAATATCGCCTCGTAGTCATCTACGTGGATTAACCTCTTATGACACCAAAGTGTCCTAGCAGCTACTACTCCCTAGATGAATAGGCAACCTATCCAGTAAGTGTCTAACTAATATAGGCCTTAATTCATGTTCATTAAGTCCTTATTCTTTTATTTAATGTATTTAGTTTCCATTTACCTAAAATTCCAAGTATCATATTATTATTATTTTCTTATCTCTCTTTTTATTCATTTTCAAAGTCTCACATTCATCATATTTACTCTAAATCTCTCTATGTTCTATTCTCATATTGACTCATTTTATTCAATATCTTGTATTTATTTAAAGTCTATTTGATCTCATCTTAAATGTTCATAATTCCTCTAATCCACCATGTTAGATATTAGGTCTTAAATTATGTTAATTACATAAATTTATTTCCTTTAGTTAACATTTTACTCATATATATTTTATATATTAATGTTAGGTCTTCATTACACCATCATGACCCATTTGACCAACCTAACACATTCCATGAAAAAATCATATTTTCCTATAAAACCATTCAAATTATGTTATACTAATTTAATTAGCCCAAACAAACACATTTAGGTATTTATTCCCATTTAAATTCCATGAATTTCACTATATATGAATTTTAGCCACATTAGGTACTTCACCATACCTCACATTTTTTTCATATTTTTCACACCATTTAGACTCAAAATAATGTGTACATACCATTTCTAATCACATTTCATGCAAATCACATGCCACACAATGCAAACATAGACTTTTATACACATATACATAACACAATTTATGCAAATTAATGAATTAAATGTATAAATCACAAAATTCACTTACTTTGCTAACCAAATTGACCTTAAATCACCATTCAATCATGTCCTTATCTTCTCTCCACCTCTCCTCCTTCTCTACCAATAAATATACACAAATGTCACCTTTGAAAATTTCTATAAAATTCTACATACCACCAAATAGAAATGTAAACCCATAAACACCTTATATAATTTAAACAACACCTTAAAAAATTTTAGAAATTACAAATGACCATTTTTGCTCACATTAAGCACTATTCATACCCCTTGAACTTCTCTCTTTTTAAGCCTTCAAATGATTAACTTCTACTTAAATTAGAGAGAGGGGTGCATAGAGGTAATTTTGATGTATTAATTGTTAATTTGGTGGAGTTTTAATAGGTGAGATGAAGAAGAAATCTAGGGTTCCAATAAAGAAGAAGGTGTTCAACTTTTAAGGGGAAAAGAGGGCTAGATATGCTAGTTTAATAGTTCTAGAGTCCACCTTTATGTATGGGAAGAATGGCTAAAATGGTGCCAAGTGTAAAATGGATGGCTAAGATTTAATCTTAACTAATTCATCTCTAAAAATACATAATTTCATGCTCTAATACTCTAAAAATTCAGCTAATGGGTTGAAAATCATTAAAATAAGTATTTTATTTATCCCCCAAAAATCAAAATTCTTCTTCGACAAAAATTTTTTTTTGGGTAAACACATCATAAATTAATTTTGTTTAATTACTTTCTTGTCTCAAAAAATTCAATAACTAGTTTTTTTTAGCTTAGTTAGAATTTTGAATCATGAACGTGCTATTTTCAAAATTTTCTGAGCATTTTTTAAAATATTTTTCCTTTAGCTTTAAGTAGGTCACTATTCTTAAGACATTAATAAACCAACTTCACGGGTCTATTTTAACCCCCTAAATGACTTTAATTTAATCCCAAATTTCACCCATAATTATGTTTTAGTCATTTCTCTCATCCTATGGCCTCAACTCACTTTGGATTCCCAAAAGTACTATTCATTATTTAGGGGCCCTAATTAAATTATCAAAAAATTATAGGTGTTATAGTTCTTGTCATACTCGACATTAAAGGCTAGTTGTATTAACATGATACATAGGGGCTAGGTTATCATTGTATCATTTAAGCATCATTATGAAAACATGTTTGATCATGTTACATTATCATCTTTATTTAAGTCATCAAATATGCATATCACCTTTTAATCATATACATAAACATTTTGCTTTAATTTAAAGGGAAGTTTGATAGGACACATATATATATAAAGGAAAGATGATGAATGAATGGATAAAGATACAATGAAATCTAAGATGGTTGAAGATAGGGCAAAACAATAGGAAGTGTTATACTTATGAATAAAGATGGAACTAATTATATAGAGACATTTATAGTAGATTTGCTATTGAAACAACTATATAAGGTTGATGACCTTATGTTAAAAATCTATGGATCAATATTCTTAATAATTCAATTTACGTTACAAAAGATGAAATGGCTAAGAGGGAAGTGTGAGTCAATAACAATAAAAAGGATTAAGTTTAAATCACTTGATGATATGATAATAAGAATGATCATATGATATCAAACATGGTGGGAGGCTATAAAAGTACAAACATTAAACTAGTGAAATAAAAAAAGATGTATTTGGCATAGAGGATGATTAAACCTTAAGAATTTCGTGGACAAAATACTTTTAAGAGGGGAGGAAATGTAATATCCTAAAAATCTTAAGTTTCTCTAAAGAGTAATTCCTAAGACATGAATAGTAAACTAAAAACTTAAGTCACAGAAAATTGGACTGTATGAAAGGAATAATTATTATAAGATCATAGATGAAATTTGTTTTATGAAGGAGGTCATTAAGTGGGTGAAAAACAAAATGAGAAGTTTTTACGATAATCTAATTTATTTTACATTGAACCAAAATTCTTGAATTTTTGTCAGATGGACTTGAAAATTCCATACACTAATATTTAAATATTCTAAAGGATTTTATGGAATAAGAATCTAAATTTTTATCCACCAATAAAAGTTTTTAGAAATTTAATGAGGATTAATAAAAGAGAGAACATAAAAGGATAAAATTCAAAGTATGGCTATAATTTAAACTATAAATTATAACCATCAATCAATCCAATTTCTTTTCTATCCCACAAACCACAAAGCCTTCTTGATCTTAATATCTTGAAATCTATCTTCTGATAAAGGGCTAGCAAAAATGTCTTATGCTAATGATGCAAACCCATCGCTTGGTTAATTGACCTAAAGATACACCAAAATGTTGCTTTCTTAAGCAACTATGGGAAAAAAAAACAAAACTCTCACACCCTTTTAACTAACTATGGTGTAGATTCATTGTTAGGCAAAAGAACAGCAAGAAGCTAAAATCTATAAACCAAAGTAGAAAAATCACTAAGCCTAGGTAACAAATTATTGCCTCCACTAGAGAAAGGCATGAATTGCTTTTTCTATGCACATCTTATACATAATTTTGTTAAGGGGAATTTATGATTAGCTAAGATTTGGTGGATGAGTTTGGATAATTGCAAAGAAATCTAAAATGATGAAGATTGATCGGGTTAATGCAGCAATTAAAGGAAATTTTATTTTTTATGAGGAAATTGAATTAAGAATAAAATAATATAAAATGGGACCATTGTTATATGGTTAGAAATGATAGAGAGGTAGCATCATGGATCATTCAATTTGTAGGAATTTCATGGAAAGATTAATTGTAAAATTCAATAGTAAACAAAGGCTACTAAAACAAAATGGCAAGTGAGTTGTTGAGATGATGTATTGAAAAGTAGGTTAGAGGTTTTTTGAGTGTCTAAAAGGTGATGTGATAAAAAATGAATTGTTTATTAGTAATAGAGCAGTTTTAATAAAATTTCTATAGTAAAGTTGCTATTGCCGCTGAGCAGCAAATAGGGTTAAATTGGTCGAAAAAAATTTTAAGGCATATGGAATATTCAACTAGATTAGAAAAGGCAAGGCAATTGAGGCACGATTTCAGATGTTTTAGTAGCAATAGCATGTAGTGAATGTTACTATAATTTCAAACACAAGTAAGGATTCAAATTTTACGGCTATGGAAGAGAGATTTTCTACAATGATGGTTAGAATAAGTGAAGGGCTTTAATACAGCACGTGTGAAAGGTGAGAAATTAATTAAATAGACTTAGAAAGTGTATAAGAGAAAGAAATAAAGTAAAATTAAAGATTTTTGGAAGATAATAAGCTAAATGATAGATAATGAGCTAAATGGTTAACTATATCCAAGTTTGATATGCAACAATTTTTTATATGCAAGTTTATTTGGTTATAAAGATGTGTAAATGATATAATTCAAGGAATATGATGTGAATACAAATTAATTTTGATGACAAGAGGTGTGTCTATTCTTTGTTATTGTTCAGATTGTTATAAAAGTGAAATTTTAGTATGTGCATTTAATTATAATACTCAATTTTGTAAAATTATGTTGTATGCTTGTGAATGTTGATATGTTAAGTGTTAGAATGATGTATGAGTGATATGTATGGAATTATAGAA
>CANXYI011315953.1:0-14036 GCA_948208565.1 Hura crepitans | reverse complement strand
TCTAGCTGCTAAGCAGTATAACTGGGTTCAGATGCTAGTATAGGACCTATTCTCTATATACTATGGTTGTCAAACCAATTGATTCCATAGCCCTCCTTCGAGCAATTAGACCAGTCATTTCTATATTACATAAGACTTTCTTCTTTCGAGCCTTAAATAGCGTAACAGTTTAAAGGAATTAAAACTTAACCCTTTGATATCTATGTACTTTACCAACATTGAACCTTGGCTCTGATACCACTAAATGTGACACCTGCTACTAGATTCCCAAAGAAACCCAATAAATGGTGCACTTCCCATCATGTCACCCAACCCAAAATTTCCTCAATGGTCATTCGTTTAACTTTTACTAACTTCTATCTAAATCAGGCTATCTGACTCTAAAACCACTTCCATTAGTTCCTATAGTCCATTGAGGTTGGAACAATCATACTTAGTCAATATGGAGGGAAACTAATCATAAACAAGTATTACCTAAAAATTCGGCAGCATAACTGCTGCCTGAGTCTTATCCCAAAATTTAATCAGACTTATTAAACACTTCTATAGACCATTCACAACACCTGGACCTATCTGGTCCACCAATTTCATCGTATCATCATCATTTAACAGATAAAAAACTCAGGCCTCAGGCCATAGATAAAACTATACAACAATATAGAGCCTCAAGCTCATACCAACATCAACATTATACATATATATTCATTCATCATGGAACATACATAAAGATATTAAATTTACATTAACATGTCTCAATCACTTAATTATATTACATTTTTGAAGCTCAAATACATTTTCCTACCCATTTCCCACTTATGTACATTGATATCTAAATGTACATCAATTCAGCCAAAATCTTCACCTGTATCCTTTGAACCGTTATTGTGTACCTATGCACCAAAATAGGTACGCTGAGTATACAAGATACTCAGTGGTGAATTTAAAGTAGTTTAATTGTGGTGTAAGCTTATTTCTTATTTATGTAGTTAAAACTATAATTTTTCTTTATTAAATAATTTAAAGGTTCACTGGGGTGCCAAATTACTAAAATACACTTAAGGAATTTGTCTGGTCTAAAAATAACCTTTCTGGCTCAATTTAAATCAATTAAAGTGAGGACTAATACTTAATCCATACAACTTTGGAAGAATTGTTTAATCTGTATTAAAAGTGGAAAATTACTAAAATACCCTTTTATTGTGTTTTTATTACTTCTCCTGAAATAGTTATTCATATCTACTTGACTTTATCTCTCTAAGGTGTTTTTATGTCTTGAAGTAGTCTTCTTGCCTTATATGTATGTATATTTACTTAAATTTGTTATTTAGACTAATTTGGCCCATCCGTGCAAAATAAACTAGAATGCCCTTTAACTAGCAACTTACCAAAACTGAGGAAACACTGTTCCATTATACTTAACCCTTCTATTCATAATCAATCTGATTATTTATTTGATTAAATTCTTTAGCCCGACTAGAAAGATAACACTTTTAAACACTAGATCTAAAGGGATAATAACTAGTGCAGTGGTCCCCATTCCAGATCTATGGTGCTGCTCGGCATGTGTGCCATAATAGAGCTCAACCGTAGTCTCCCCAAACATAATAAAAATAGCTGAGTGGCATAATGTAGATCAGCCTATGGGCCTCCCTAACCATAAATAAAATAACTATCAAGAATTAGGTGACATAATAGAGATCAGTCCGTAGACCTCTCTAGCCACCAATTAATATCTAAAAATGACAGGGTGACACAATAGAGATCAGTTTGTACACCTCTTTAGCCACCAATAACTAGCAGCTGCAAAACCCTAAGTTGATCAGTTAACCCATCCAGTGGGTGTCTAACCAATGGGCTAAGTAGCTCAATTCAACTTGATTTATTAGCCAAATTATTCTTATAACATTTAAGTCTCAAAAATAGATAGATAAAAATTTTATCTTATACTTTAAAATTTTATTTGGACTGGTATAACCACTTTTTGGCTCTACCGGGTAAAATTCAAAAATAGCTTTTAAGTCTATTGTTGCCAAAATTTAAAGTACCTTATATTATAATTTATTAAGACATTTCCACTTTCAAACTTAATACTTTTTTGTCCAATGATATTTTGGTTTAGGTAGAGGTCCACTGGACAGTTATAGGTCATTTCGACCACTTTTGGAAGTTAGTTTTATGGGACTATTCTAAGTCTAATTTCAATTTATTTTTCACTATTTCCTTTAACATCTTACTGGGCACTAAGCCAATTGTAATTGAGTCCATGGCCAAAATCTGGGCAATAAAGCCAACTAAAGTTGGGCCAATTCTATGGCAAATATTTAGACACCACGCCACTATCACTGGGCCAAATCCATGGCCAAATTGTTAATCAACTCTAGCCTCTTAAAGGCTCAAGGAAAGTTCTATTGATTAACTTATTTGAAATCACCTTTTAGGTCATTGTCTTAAGCATTAAGTATATTATTTGGTCTAGGATTTTCTAGCCAAATCAAGGCAGGTTTTAAGTGCACTTTGTTATGTGAATATGTTATGTTCATCCTTTAAGGTTTATGACCATTAGAGGCCAAAATCATCACCAATATTAGGCATACACTAACATCTTTATAGGCTATTTCGCAAACCATGTCACGAATGCATATTTTCGAGTACTAAAAGAAAAGTGTACCCAAATTACATAGCCTTTTCACTTGACATCAAAATTCAATCAAGAATACATGCCATGCCATAGCCACACTCATTTTAAAGCAAATTATCACACGTCCCTAACCACATCATACAATACACCAAAAATAGCTCTTGGATGTTCAATGTAAGTGAACTTAAATTCTCATTCTTTAAGGGAAAATAACATTATTCCATCCCAATTACAATCCATACACTTAAATATAGGCACAACATCTCAATTTAAGCCATTAGAACCAAAAGCACAAAATAATATCTCAAGAAATACCCATGATAGCACACGGCCTCAAGCACTAATGCACTTTCTATGGTGAATTCCACACCAAAACTTCAATAAAATGCTCCCTAGCATGCTAAGCATAACTTAGATTCCTCTTAGGTAGCAAGACACTCATTCAACATACCTTAAACAACAAATTCCAGCAAGCACTTTTGAGCAAATTATGCAACTACTCATAAATGCAATTCATAATTCCACCAAAACTCATGGTATTTAACATCTCCAAAGAGAAATTCAAGCTAATGTACAATCATTCTAGCCATTCAAATCCCAAATTCATTAACCTAAGCACCCTAAATATGAGAAAAAGGCTGTAAATTCACTTACATTCCTCTTTGAAGGTGTCAATCCCATCCATACACAAGTTGCTAGCCCTATTCTAGCTTCCATAATAATTTTGTCCTCCCTCTATTAGCCACCATTTGGCATCCAATAGCCACCAATTCATCACACACACATACACACATATCTTAGCTATAATTTGGCATCAAGAATCACTAAAAAAGTCTAAGAAATGGGGTAGATACAGCCAAGAACTCACCTCACATACATAGTTCTAGACTGTTCTAAGTCTATCACCTTTTTTTATTTTTTGCTCCTAAATGGAAACTCCTTTTGGCATGATTCTTTTCCCTACTAGTGCCTAACATCCAGAGGAAATTTTGGCTATATGAATCAACCTATTTGGATGTCAGAGCAAAATTTTATGGCCTTAACACTATAAGAGTGGGGTCGGTAATTCTAGTGAAAGGAGGAAATTTGAGTTGGTTCTTTACAAGTGGAAATCCACTTGTTGTGCCCTATTTGCCACTAGGCAAGTGGGCTAGGACATATGGCAATTTTGTGGGCCCTATTTTGCCACCTCACCTTTGTCTCGATAATTCTCGAACCATCCCAATCTTTTAAGAAACTTTAAAAATTCATAGAAATTCACTTGGACCTCTAAAAATTACACCATTTGTTTTAAAATTCCTATTTTAATCTCTTCTACTTGCTTGTAAATTTTTGTGGCCAAATTTCACCGATAAGGTAGTTTTTCATACTGTCTCGATTTGCATGCCAACCTAAAAAATTATGAGATTTCATAAATGACCTCTGATTCTAAAAATTCTTTCGCCATTAAACTCAATATCATTTTCTAGCTTCAAGGTCCACTATTTTCAAGTCTATTTGGGCTCATCCTAGGTCTATCCCGCCTTGAAAATTTTTTTTTGCCTAATAGATAGCTTACAGCCCAAAATGAATTATTGGTTCTGCTAAATTTTTTTATTTTGCCTTTTTGATTGTTTTAGAGCCTCTTAAAGTTTTACAACCTATACTATTGCCTCAATCCATATGCTAGTGACCTAGCACCCCCGGTGCATTTCTCAGACCCTATGGCACTGTTCATAATGCCTTGAGACATGGGCATTTTACTTGCCTCAGTACCATGACATTCAAACATACTTAGAGATTAGGGGATATCCAAAATATACAACTGAAAAGGATAAGAAAGTATTACGAAGACTATCCACTCAATTCATTTTCTTCTAAGGAATGTTGTACAATATGCACTACAATGGTGTTCAACTCAGATATATGGATAAAGCAAAAGCCTAAAAGATAATAAAAGAAGTACATGAGGGTGTGTGTGGTTCAAATATGAATGGAAGAAACCTAATGAAGAAGATCATGAGACTAGGGTACTACTAGCTGACCATGGAAATAGATTGTTGTAACTTTATAAAAAAAAGCCACAAGTGCCAAATCTATGCCAATTTGAGCCACTTACCACCAACTGAACTAACCAACTTGTCTTCTTTATGGCCATTTTATGTATAGGGAATCAACATAATAAGAGAAATAAGGTTGTCTATAATAAAGGGTCATAAGTACATAGTGGTGGTAATTGACAACTTTTCAAAGTGGGTAGAAGCTGTATCTTTCAATAAATTAGGGGCAACACAGATGGCTAAATTTATTGAAAGAAATATCATTTATAGGTACGAGCTGCCACAATAGGTAATTTCAAACAACAAAGTACAGTTTCAAGGAAAACTAAGCAGCTCCTACAAAAGTATGTGATTGAGCACCATAAATTGTCCCCTTATAGGCCTTAAGCCAATGGTGCAGTGGAAGCAGCCAATAAGAATATTAAGAAAATTTTGCAAAAACTAACAGTGATCTACAAAGATTAGGTAAAAATGTTGCCATTTCCATTTTGGGTTATAGGACAACCATCAGAACTTTAAAAAATGCCATGCCTTACTCATTGGTATATGGCATGGAAGCTATATTGCCAGTAGAGATAGAGGTCCCTTCATTAAGGGTAGTTTTGGAAGCAGAAGTGCCAGAAGCTAAATGGGTAAGGGCTAGGTATGAAAAACTAGTGTTAATTGATGAAAAATAGATGAAAGCCTGGTATCACATACAGCTATATCAAAAAAAGATTGTTAGGGCTTACAATAAGAAAGTTAAGCCAAGTTCTATTCAAGAAGGAGATCTTATCGTAAAATAAACTAGGCCTTTGCTAACAGACCCCAGAGGAAAGTTTAAGCCTAATTAGGAAGGTCCATTTATGGTGAAGAAAGTACTTAAACATGAAGGCATCAAAATTTTAAATCTATAAGGTAATTAGTTTTTAGAACCCATGAACATGGATAGATTGAAAAAATAATTCTACTAAAAAAAAAGAGGGGTAGCTTAGGCAAAAATTAGGATACATCGATAAGGTGATAACCTAAAAATAGGCACTTCATGTAAAAATAAAGGAACAGAGAGAAAATATTCAATCAATAATCCTAAAAAGGTTGATTGATAATGATAGTATTATTAAAGGGCAACTAATATATTTACCAAGATTAAGCAGCTTAGTCTTAAATGTAATTGATGTTGGAAATGTTTGGTCATGATCATTGGTATGTAAACTTCCATCTAGTGAGAAAAATCATACGAATAACTAAACTCTAAAAAAATCTAGATATAAGCTTTTTTCTAGATATAGAAGATGTATCTTCATTCATTCTCTTCAATACAAGTGTCTTGTTGTCTCTTGATGTACTAATGATCTAATCTTTGTAATGATCATCTGTACTTATGTCACTAGCTTTATGGTCAGGTACATGCTTTAACAAAGAATGATGCTTCCACAAGTCTGGATATGAATGCAAGAAGGGCAATGTCAAGCACCCACCTTAAAGCCTAAAGGTTTAGGAGGGAACCGTTGCTTCAAACCAAATTGTCTCTAAATCTGATAAGGGATGTAAAAAGTTACATGCCTCAATTCGATTATGGAACACAACCCAAATGACAAGACAGAGAATCTTCCACTAAGGTCACATCCAACGAATATCAATGATCTCAAAAAGCCATGCAATCTTTATTTCCACTCTACTAAACTTTCCCTCAAGTCTTCTCTCATAATGATGATTTAGGGCATACCTAAACCAATCCTTCTTAGGAGGCATAACAAGTAGCTTTAACTTTTCCTATAACTAAATCTTTAAAAAAAGGATCGTTAGTTTGAAAAATCCAAAAATGGTCACCTAGGCAAAAGTTAGGTAAACTTGCTAGTGTAAACCCTCATGAGCATGCTAAGTAAAAATTAAGGTAAGAAAAAGAAACTATAGAGGGAAAACCTAAATGGGCTCTTTAGGTAAAGAAATAAAACCTGTAGAAGTAGAGGACTTCTAACTATAAAGTTAATGTCACTGCCCTTTAAAGTGTCCAATCCTTAGATGGTCTCAGCAATAATGATGTCAAAAGGATTATTCCTAGAATAGACTCCAACCAATACTTATGGTATTTTATAATCACAACACTTGTCCTTATGACTGATCATCAGCAAGTTACCAAAGGTGCATAACAAGAGACATTTCACCCATTCCACGGAACCAAGCAGAAGTTGATTGGCCAAATTTAGAATGGTTTGTAAAGAAATTAGGCCTACACCCAAAATAATCTTCTGAGCCACCAAGGGTGAAACTCTTAAGGCAAGAACAATGTCCATGGGGTAGTAATTGTCGAAAGATGGGATAGTAAGGATAATATCTAAAAAAAATGTCAAAATTCATGATAGCAGCAAACTCCTCAAGTGTAAAGGAAGTTTCCTGATGGTTAAAGTAAAAACATGAAAGATGGGATCTTAATAATAGAGAGTGGCACAAAGAAAATTGGGGTCTATCTTCACTTTCTTTAGAAATATAATAGCAATAAAGGGAGCAAGAACCAACAAATCCCAAGTGGCTTTAAAATACAAAATTTTGGACAACTAATGACTAAAGGTAAGAGACATGGGGAAGATAGCATGAATGGCTTGAAAAAGAGGTATTTATAAGCACCTAAGCAATGCAATTCCTTACATGACAAGGATAAAGAATCCTAGTCATGTGAAGATGTCCACATGGACCATGAAACATATGTAATCGATGTCAAAGTTAGCACAGACCACATCTAAGTAACCTAAAATATATAGTCACTTAGTCTATATGAACTTTCATTAGGGTGACTCATTATAGATATAGACTATGTATAAGACCAATCAACACTAAGTCCGTATGGACCATGCAAGGATTATGCTTTTGAGAAAGGTATTCTAAAATGCTAGCAAGGGGTCCACTAACAAAGTAAAATAAGTAACCTTAAGGAAAATTAGAGATTTAAGACTAGGCAATATATATAAAGGCAAGAAGGACAACTAGAAATCATTTGATTGAAGTTATCAAAGTTTTTGGTATTGAAGCAGTTTGCCATCTCTTGCCAGATGAGTTGAGGATTGTCTGCCAACTATCACTCGTCATGGTATTAATTAGAATGACACTAGACCATTGATGAAATATACTAAAATAGATTACTTGAGAAGTGTCATTAAAAATATAAGGCTTAAGAGTTTATGCCTTATATCTTAATGATAAAATGTTAAAGAATACTTCAGCTCTCTAGTTACATGGGTGGTCTGAACTCCAGCATGAGTTCTGCTCAGGAACTCCTTACCATAAGGGATGTCGTATGCATAAAATGAAAGGATTTCTTTGTATACTTTTGAGAATTGTATATTTTGTTGTAAAAGAATTTCTATGTATGTTACTTTTTACCTGTTCATATGTAAAAGTTTAAATCAAAAATGTATTTAAACAAAAGAGTGTTCATATTATAGAAAATGTTCTAAATATATGTATATACAAAAATTAAGGGCCTATCAACAAAACAAGAACTAAGGTTAGCATTATCTTTATTCTTCTTCCTCACCCTTTGTGTCCTCATCATCTGAGGAGAGAAATTTCTCAACAATCTTCAATACCCTTAGCTTTCTCCGAGTAACACGAAATGTAGCCACCCTTTTGGTCAGCATTTTGTAAAAAGAATTAGGGATCAATATATCTCAAATGTTTAAATATCTCATGCATACTTAACAAATAATGATAAGAAATAACTTATAGCAAAGATGCAAGTCTTATCAACCATCGCTCGCCTAAAAGCCTCCACCAGTTGAGTAGTCCTTTCAACTGGAGCCCTCCTAACTTGGTAAAACCCAAGCAAGAAATGTTATGTACAATCAAATCAATAAAATCAACAAAGTCAAAAGGTCACAAAGGTTATACTAGTGTAGTACTCACCAACTTAAAAGGTGCAAGCCAAATGTCCTCGATCCTAAGGCACACGAAGGTCAACTGCCCATTAGTGCCATATTACATATAGCTCAACTCATACACATCAATAAAGGTGTTGAGAAAGCTCAACTCATGCATTGGGGCCCATATGCCAGCTCAGCACCTCTCTCCTAGGAATTAAGAGTAGGCCTTTAGGGTAGTCAGCAAAATTCTTTGAGAAGATAACTCTCGAATAGAGCGTAAAAAATTAGGCATTTCCATAATAGAAAAGACCCATCATGCCAAGTCAATCTAAAAAGAGATAGGTAAGCATCAATCTCACAATAAATGAACTGAATCAGTGATAATGTATCTACATGTGCAGGATTACTCATATCAGTCTAAGCCCAAGAGTTTAGGTACTGGTGATGCTGCATCAAAGAGAAAGCATTCCAAGGCCCTGAGGATGGCCAGACCCACCTATCTATCACTAGATACTAATGAGAAATGTCTAACTCACATGGTCGTGGCAGTAAGTGAAGCTCATATGCCCAAACCTATAAAAACAAGGGGTAAAGTCAAATTTCAAACCACAGAGAAAAGGAAAAAAAGTCAAGGAAAATTACTCACCAAGACGCCTGACATGAAACCCTAAATAAAGTGATGTCTCTTTTTAGTCTGAGCTACCATATCCAGGCTCCTATACATCCACCTAAGTGAGGAATAGCACCAGTTCTAGGAACTGATGCCCTCAATCTGCTCTAAGATGAGGAGGAAGCTCCAACTCATGTTGCCACAACCATTGGCAAACAACATGGTTCCTAGTAAATACAAGATGAAGCATGAGTGTACCGATCTACCTTAGGCTAGTTAGAAGGAGCAATATTGATCCATCGCTTACATAGATCAGTGTATTAATACTTTCAAAGCAATCCTAAAGCATGAACCCCTAATAAGTTCTTTACTTCTTGGAGTTAGAATTAGGGATCCGGTAGCTAGCATCAAAGGCGCAAACCCTCCTAATGTAAAGCACTCCAATGATCAAGGCCCAATCAAATGGGGTGATAGTCAGCTCCCTAAAGGATAGATGGAACATATGTGTGGTGTCTATCCACCTATCAAGTAAAGCTTGAAGTGCCTATAGGTCTTGATGAAAGTTCCTCTCACTAGGTGGTCCACGAAAGTCTAAAACCTAGTCACTCTTACCAGATCCTTGATCAAAACAGCATCATGAAATGCCACTATTATGGTCCAGATAGAGTACCCCCACACTTGAGATGCATCTATATGAAAAGGTAACATAGGTAAGTATGCAATAAAATAATAACAATTGGCTTAAAGGCATGACTAAAGTATGTATATACCTAAACCATCAAGTAAGAAGTATGTACGAACTAAGAAAAGATAGGAACCAAGATATCATTCGCACGAACTAATAATAGGCAAAATCCAAATAGGAGTTTGTATAAACCAAGGCCAACCAGGATCCACACGAACCTACTCTAACATACAAAAATTCACAAATTCACAAAACATCAAATGAACAAAAGGCATGAAATAGGTTTAAAAGTAGTTTGTATGGACTCAACAACACACACATAGAGGTCTGCTCGAACCCACATAAATATAACATTTTATCTACACAGACCAACTACCCTATCAAATGCAAAAATGCACAACATGCATTCTTAAGGCATCTATAAAAATGACATACTTGACAAGATCCACATAGACCAACTATGCCCTAACCAAACTTAGTCTTTATGGACCTATTGAACTAGAAGCAAGGTAACAGCAAAGAAGAAGAAGCAAAATCAACCAAAACTCACATAAATAAAGCGTAAAGGACCAAAAAATAACCTAGGGTATATTTTTAAGCAAGCATAGTAGGCGAGGTCTGCCAAAATTAGAATCAATTTGTTATGGTAAATATTGTTCATTGGAGCTGCATTCTTTGAGAGGTTAATGGATAGAGAAAGGAGGAAACCCTTTGGAATGGGCATGGAAATGTCCATTGCTAGAGGAGGAAGAGAAGAAGTTGTCACTGGTGGAGTAATATGGTCATCGAACCTCCTCTGATGGCCATCACATTGTCAAAAGATGAAAAAGAAGAGTTAAGGGAACTGAAAAAAACCATAGGAGATGTTTTAAAGGAAAATTTCAGAGAAAATAGGTAGAAGAGAGAAAACAAAAATGAGGATGAAGAGAAAAAGTCAATGGTTTTCAATCTATCACTCAGGTCTGTATGAATATATTTAAGTAAATTGTCTCAATGTCCACACAGACTAAAGCTTCGACCCAGTTTCTACTAGCCCCGGATCCGCAAGGATATCTCAAAAACCTATTTTCAAAAATGTCCACATATACCAAGGCTTCAACCCAGTTTCCACTAGCCCTTAGTCTATATGGATAAAGCTCATAGACTTATTTTCTCCACAATGATGTCTGCATGAACCTAACCACCAGAAGTCACATACTGAGTCTACATAGACTTAGTTGGTCTGGAATGCCTAAAAACATAACTCTAAAAAGGCATAAAAATAATTAGACTAATGTCAAAAAAGGAATGATGGATAAAAATGAATAAAACTTTTGTATCTAAATGCGAGAATACAAGTAAAATTGGCATATTAAAAAACTATTTAGGTCATTCTTGTTTAATGAACCTACATATGTTTTTTCAATCAATAAAATCAATTTTTAAGCCAATACTCCCTAGCATCATTAGCTAATGGGCCAATAAGTTTATTTTATTCAGTTTTCCAACTAATAAAATAAATTCAACCTACATTTGTTGAAAAATTAAGTCGATTAATCCATTTTCATTTAATTTTAAATTAATAAAGTGGATTCAGCCATAATTTTAGTTAAATTTCTCATATCTTTATCCATATAACCATTTTCTTTTCATTTAGAAAATGTCATCATGATTAAAAGACATTTTATTTTAGCTAGAAATAAAATAGGTCAAAATTGGTCAATATATTTAGTTTATTTTCAAACTAATAGATTTAGCCTTTTCTTTCAAATTTTCCCAAATGCATTCAATTGTTTTCACCAAAACATCACCAACTAACTCAAATTAGAAGCTATTTTGTCATTAAAAGTTGGAAAAAGGAAGGGTCAATGGAGAGGAATTAGCCTTCCAATCTATCTTAGTTATTAAATAAGGTTTAGCTACTTTAAGCATCAAAACACCTTTTTATCTACCTTTATCCAATGAATTATCTTTAGACATGATATATTAAAGGTGTGGCATGCCAATAGAATTAAAGATTAGGTAATTATCTTAAGAAATAGGGCTTACTTGCTCTAAGCATCAACCCCGCCCTCTTTAAAGAAAAGAGTGGACCACAACCTTCTCCTTTTCTTAGGATTCAACTCCATGTCAATTCAATAGTATCCAAACATCATCATCATATGCAGTCTTCTAGATTCAACTCCACATTAATCTAATAATAGCACCATATATTTTTCCTTAGGCTTCAGCTTAGTGTTAATCCAACATTTTTGTCACAAAATTTCCTTTGAATTTAGCTTCAAGTCAATCCAACATCTATCCTTCGAATTCAACTCTAAGTTAATTCGACACTTCCATCACATGATGGATTTAGCTCCATGCTAATTCACATAGTCATCATATACTTTTCTTTAGATTCAACTACACATTAATAAAACCTCAACACCTTTTTAAATTTAGCTTTACACCAATTTTATGAACTCTCGAGTCAATCTAACACTCAACTTATTAGGCAATATAGGTAAGTATCCCTCTCTTACTTTGTTATGCACTATTTCAATTTTTTGCATTTCCATAACACACATAAAAATGGGGGCAACTGTAGATGCCCTACCTTATGGGCCTATGATTATAACTAGAGATAGGCTCAAGCAACAAAGCAAGCAACCTAGAACCCTTATCCGTACAAACCACCTTGGTACAAGTCTGCCTGGACTTAATGCTATAAGGTCCGCACCAACTAACCAAGACCTGGCCTAGAATACCATGTCCACATAGACTATAATAGACTCAGCCTAAAACTAGGCCTAAGGCCTATGAACTGCCAAGGTGAACCTAAAGCCTAAGTCCGCATAAACCTATTATTGAAAAGCTTCCAAAAGTGTGAAATTCTTATTTAGATTCTAATTCCTAATCGTATTAGGATTATCCCTCTTTTGGATGGGAGAGTTATCTACCAAACTTATAAATACCCCCTCCTAAGGGAGAATTCAAGGGGAGGAATCTTGAGAACTCAAAGCCTACTATTCTGAGAGTCTAGGCATTGACTCCAAAGCAAAAATCAATCTGCTAGACCTTAGCCTATATTAAAAAATAGTCTTTTTTTCTAAAACCCTACCTTTTTATTATTGCTTGAAGCCCATTCACAAGGTAAGATTTGAGGCTTATCTAATTCATCATTATCATTCATTTGTGTGCTTCTATAAACTAATGATCTCCTAAGATTAATTGATATGTAAAGTGATTCTATGTAATCCCCACATCGATTATAGGAATAGGTTATTATTTTAACCTATTTTGATCATATGTAATTATCCATTAAAATAATGTAATCATTATGGAATTGACACTTTAATCTCATAAACTTACCTTAATTCATGATAAGGTTTATATGAACTTAATATTTAAATATGTGCATGATCTGACATCTGTGCAGACTATTGCTCAATAATAGTCTTTCTTTTACTTTGTATACTATGTTTTAACGTATTATTTATATCATTTTGATATGCCTTTATGTTGTTATCATGTTGTATGACTATCTCATTCCTTAATATGCATATTATTGATATTCTGGAATTAATATGTTGTCCGCACGAACTCCTTTTAGCAAGGAGTGTAGTTCGCATGAATGTATGTGTCATATGCATATATATTTTGTCTTGTGGTTAGCATGGACTCCTTTTCACAAGGAATTTAATCTATACAGATGTATGTTTTGAAATCTAAATCTTATTAATATTGTTATAATGCGTTTGTGCTTCTCTATTACATAATTAATTTGTCATCTCTTTAGTTGTAATCTTTATGAGAGCATGTCCCATAAATGCCCATGTTTGCATATAATATGTTATTATTTTGTTTAGTAATATTGTTAGGTCCTAACAAACCTTTGTCTGGGTTACTAACCATTTTCCTTTGAGTTGTGTAAACATAAACCATTCTTGCTAGATATAAGGTCTGGACAGACCTTGCTCTCATAACATGTCGTAGTCTGCATGGATATAGACCAAAGGCCATATTGAGTCTACAAAGACTTGGTGACATAGAGATAGAACCAAATAACTTATTCTTTATTTGTTCATTTGGTTTTATACCTCTTATTTCCTTTGGTTATTTTAGGTTGTAATAAGTATATTAAACAACTTGTTTGACATGTAAAAAGCTTAACTTCACATCTATGATTTTTTATCTAATGAATTGGTGTTTTCTTAATAAAATGGTTTTCATTTTTCCTTAATAAAGTCACATAAAAATCTATTTT
>CANXYI011315926.1:0-11538 GCA_948208565.1 Hura crepitans | reverse complement strand
ATAAAATTATAATTCTTGAATTATGTATGTATAATGGACTCTATTTCTATTTCTATTTAATTCCTCACTCTTTCATCTCCTTGTATTATAAGTTCTTCCTTACACTTGTATATAAATCAATTAGTCACTTATAATTATTTATACATACATATTATTCACTTAGACTTACTTATTTTATTATAATTAATTTATTTCTCTTTTTAATTATAGTTTATATATATTTATCATGTTATCTTGAATATATTTATATACATTTCAAATTCTCATGTGTCTAAGTCCTAAATATTTATTTCAATTATTCATTTTCCTACCTCAAATTCTTTATCTATCATTATAATTTACTTACATTTAATTAACTATAAAATAATTAATATTACTTAATATCAGTTTTGGCCATATTTACTCTCTTGTCATAATTATTCTATTTCAATATTCTATCCGCTCTAAAATAATTTTCTCTCAAGTACTAGTTATGCTTCCAAACTCTAAATCTTATTATATTTAATTATTCAAACCAAGCTAACAATATTCATCATATACCAAAATTCCTCAAAATTCCATAGTTAATGCAAATTTGTGCTAATAAAATTTCTCCTCTTTTTCCTTATTTCCCATACTTCTAAACATCCTAACATGAATCTCATAATATTTCCATCCATACAATTCATTCACCCAAAATAACATTCTTCCACCATGTTTCATGTATATACCATAAACACATATAAACCATAGTTTAGAAAACACATACCTCTCAAGCTTAAGTTTCTGTAAACTTTATTTTCTCATTTTTAAGCTCACCTCATCACCATTCCCTCTCATATTTCACCAATTCCATCATGGATTTCCTCACTTAAAATCATCAAAAATATTATTACATAGCAAGCTTTATCATAAAATTTCATAAATATATCGTACCCTTCACATAATCTCATAAAAATTACTTGGTTTGATATTAATTTATGCACTTTGGTGTAACAAAAGCACCTATCTTCCATCTCTTTTTATCTTTTAAAATCCATCTCTTTTTAACCAATTTAGAGGGACTAAGATGTTAGGCTAAAAGAGTGACCATTTTTTCGTGTTAGTGAGTGATTATTTGGCAAAATTAAGGTGTGGAAATGGTGGAGAAAGAGGGAGGGTGAATTTCAACCATGAAGGGGTTAGGAGGGTTGGTCTTGGCTGAAACTAAAGTGAATAATTTATTATTATTTAGGCTTTTATAGATGGAATGGATGGCTAGGATCAAAAGTCAGCATTTTCACATGGATAATTAAGATTAATCCATGTGTAATTAACTAAAAAACTCATTTACTCATTTCCATGTCAATAATTCCACCTTTCCACTTAGATGGCCATGATTTCTCCATATCTCCACTTGATCCAAGGGCTCAAAATGCTCTATACATAATTATTTGCCATTTTCCTTATACATATACACATTTAATGTGAATTTATTTTATCAATTTTTTCTCATAGTTCCCATCTTCAGAAAATTCTAACACTGTGATTTTTGGATTCCTTATAATTTTTGACCATTAAGACATGCCACTTTTGAAATTTTCTAAACATCTTTCTAAATTTTTTTTTCAGCTCTAACCAATTTACTATTTGTCGTAGACCATAAATTTAGATTTTGTTTTTAACTTTTAATCTCTTATATGACCTCAAATGCTCCTTAAAATTTACCATAATGTATATTACAATATATACAAATTTTTTGTCAAGTTAACTCTATTTGGCCCGAGGGCACTATTCACAACTCAGGTGGCACTATTCATCACGGCTTACTCCCAAACCTCATTTTTCATGCATTTTCTCATCCATACTAGGTGACATATCACTTCCTTATTACTCCCATTTTCTCTCCTCATTTTAACCATGAATAGTGAATTTCCCATTTTGCCTATAGCCTTTCCACAAAATTACCATTTTGCCCTTCGATCATTTCTTGCTCCGTAGTTCACACTAGTCGACTCTACATGATCCATACATCCATTTTATTCCCCAATATTTCTTTAAATTCCAATTCTATCCTCAAGAAAAATGGACTAAAAGTTGGGGTGTGACAATATTAATCAAATTACATTACTCATGCATTCATTACCCATAAACACATACATATATGCATACACCAAATATTCCATACACTTGCGCACACTCTTGAAATGGGAAAATAAATGGAATTCAACACATATTTCATTAAATTCACTTACAATGGGTTTCAAAACACTTCAAAATTACCACTTAAGCTTCCTTTTTACCTTTCTCCATCACCTCATTTTCTCTCTCTGTAAACATAATAACTTTTATGTTAGAAAGTTTCCAAATAAATTTTTATTAATTCCAAATTTAAAATTGAACCTTGAATCCTCTATTTGGCATCAAATACTATATTAGAAAAATAATAAACTAAAAAAACTTACACACACTTTGGATACTATTAAACAAGAGAGGATTTCTTCATAACCAAGCTTGTTTTTGGCTTTTTCTCACTAGAATAAACATTAGAGAGTGGTGGAGGTTGGATTGGTATGGAAATTTAGTGAATTATGCTTGATTATGATGATGGAAGAAGAAAAAGAATGTAGGAAGGGAGGAGGATATAGTGTCAGGAACCAAGGGGGAAAGAAGAAGAATATAGACCTTTTAATTAGTCTAAGCTCCTCTATTAAATAAGGGATGAGTAGTTAGATAGATGACACTTAGCAAATATGAGGGTATATATTAATTCTCACACAAAAACTCACTTAAAAATAAGTTATAGGAGCTATATACATCACTTTAATTATTTTTTGATGCCATTAATTAGGAAAATATGTAATTTAAATGTCTCATAAAAATTATAGTTTAATTCCAAGATGAACTATTTATTTTAAGCCATTATATCATTATTTAATTTTATTTAATTACTTCCCGATGTTAGAAAATTCCAAACTCAGTGTTGTTGGCTTAGTTAAAATTTTTTAGCATTAATTTATGCTATTTTCATATTATTTTGAGTACTTTTTAAATATTAGGTCATTTAGCTTTAATTATGTTACTATTCCTAGGACACTGCGGGAAAACTTTACTAGCATTTTAAACAACTTTAATTTCATCTCAAATTTCACCAAAAATTATGTTATAATTAATACTTCCATTTAGTAATAGTAATGTATCCTAGGTCTTAAGAAACCCTATTCAATGTTCAGGAAGTAGTATTTATGACATCATAAATTACGGGTGTTACAATTTTGATGCTAGCATGATACACGTTACCAAATTATTATCCTCGACATGCTTTAACTAAGTTGATTGTTCATCAGCTTCAGTATTATCACCAAGGACTAGTGGGATGGGCTTTTCCAACACATAAATAATATTCTCACTTTTGAGAACTATTCTTAAATTTCAAACCCAGTCTATGAAGTTGGCTTAGTGAATTTATTAGTGTCAAGAATTGTGCACAAATTTAGGTTAGATGAACTCATGATGCAAATGTTACTATATGTAATGATTAAGAAACATGTTAATGCATTATTATGTACATAAATGCATTTTATGAGGCCTTCAATAAAATATATATTCTATTCCTAATATTTTATTGTGAACTAATAGCCCTCACCATTGATTAAGGAAGACCTAATGGTTTTCCTAATGAGATAGTACCTTTCTCTTGTTAAGTTTGTACCTCAAGTTAGCCTAATAAGCCTAACCTATAATTTAAATGGTAGACATCTCATGCCAATTGCATCTAAATATAGCTACTGGTTATTAGGACACCAACTCTTAGTGCATGTGTATCATATACACAATTCCCTAATCTTGCCTCCAAATCCATTAGCCTTGAGTAAGCATAACAAACTAATGGATTTTCTAAGATAAACCCATTAATATAGTTGGAACATATTCGACATAGCATGAGCTTGGGTGAACCCAACAACTCAATACTAAGAAGAACTCTAGTTTAATCTGTATTGGTAGAAGGCTTGCAAGTCTTAATATTTATTAAGGGATTTCTTCTTTTTAAGTCTCACTATACATGGTTTGTATACTTTGGTATGAACATGCAATAGGATTAGCATGCTTTCACATGCACATGTATATTCAATCACATTAAGCCATACATATACATTTAATCATATTAAATATATGACCCAGTTATGCTCTTTTACTACATTGATTTCTAGAGCCAAAGGAAGTCAATTTGGGAGAAATGTTAGGTAGTATACATGAATTACAAACCCAATAAAGAAATAATCAAAACTATTCTAACTATTTCTTCATTTATTCCTTTTGGATTAACCTTCTTCTCCATTTGCTCCTTACATTTTCTTTTTCCTATTCTAATCCTACATAATCTAGTTATATAATCATTTTGCATAGAAAACCTCATATTACATGTGAAAGGAGTTAGATAAGAAGAAAAATAAAATGAAAATGAGTAAGGCTGGGATAAGTAGGCCCAATTTAGTAAATAAATAATTCATGCAATCATGATCAATCATATTGGTCATAGTCTATAACTAGTCATCATGCCAAAACATACACCCTTAAAATGTATTTTTAATGCATTATATGGACTAAAACTTGAAAAATTTATTACGGTATTTTACTAGTATTATAACTCTTTATAAAACTAGTTAGGTTTATTATCTTGATTAATAGGTCATGCATACTTATAATCATTGAGTTTTAGTCAACATTAAACATGTAATTTAATTACTTAATCACATTAAATCATTAAATGACATCAATCCATTTATAAGAGTTCTAGTCCAATTAGAATTCTAAAACAAATAAAGATTACAAGTATCATCATTTAGAATTAACATTCCAAATAATAATGAAAATTTAGTTGGATGTCTTCCTTATCCTTATCATATTGGATAACACTTACTCAATTTAGATTGTGATAAAATCTAATCCTCATTTTTAATTTAATATCCTAATCCAATTAGAATTTCAAATTAAAAGGGATTAGAATTCAAATCTTACTAGGAATTCAATTCCATGTAGGATTTGAACATTTCATGATAAAAATCATCTTATCCTTATTTAATTGGGTTTTTCAAATTTTAATTTGATTTAAGTAAATTTGAAATGGTAATTATCCTAAATTTCCAAAAATGAAAATCCAATCCAATTGCATTATAATTTTAATTAAAAATGTCTTTACATGGTATTTCACTAAGAATCAAATTCTAATTGAACTGTAAAATTGATTGCAACTTAGACTATGAAACTAACCCAAATGTTTTTAGATTAATTCTAGTAGCCATTGTAACCATTTTGGACCTATAATAATCATTTTTTTAATTCAAATTTTCCTTTTGAGTCATTCAACCCATGGAAAATTTGACTGACAAAAACAACCATTATGCGATACAAAATTGTGCACAATCTTGACTATCAAACAAGTTTCTGAATCTAATTCACGTACAAAAAATTTTCTATAATTTAGAAATATTTAATTAACATAAAAAATTTCTCATATTTTTGATAAATTAATTCTTGAATTATTGAAAAATAAATAAAACACATTATAAAACATTTGCACACAATTTGATTTTTGCCAACTCAAAAATTTGAATTGGTGTTTCATAATTTTATGAATATATTCAATTTAATTTTCATCCATAATATAACCAAAATAAAATCATAATTTTAACTCATCATAAAACTTATTAAATTACAAAAATTGCAATTAAATCAAAAGGCACGAAAATTAGAACAAAGCCATTTTCCTATGCATATATATGGAATTTTCTCAAGCATAAACCGATTCCTCATCAATTTTAATCAAAATTATAGTTTCTAAAACATGAAAAATCAATATTAATCGCATTAATTTGATCTGAACATATAAATAAAAATCAAAGAACAACCACAAAACCAGTTATATACAAAATCACATTTTATGTACATATTATTATAATCAATTTTTTTAACCATTTCAAATATTTTGGTAAGCTAGCTCTTATATGATTATTTATTTTCATGAGTCAAGCACTGTGGAATACAAAATTTTTTTGTGAACTGAACAAGGAATTGGTATTGAATGATTCAAAATGGAATACATAATAGAAAATTTATAGCAAAAAATCATTACCGTTATCCATTTTGCAGATTCCTTTTCTTCTGCTCACCTCATCGGGCTATCGCAAACCGCAGTGATCCTCACCGAGAACACCTCTAAGGTATCCACACAAGAATCTTGATGAGAGAACAACCCAAATTTATATATGCTAGTAAGAAATTCAGGAGGACAAAAAAGAAGAAAGAAAATTACGTGTTCTGCTTTAGGGAGGGTGTATACACATATTTCCTTTCGATGGCTATCTTTGGGCTAATCAAAGGTGTGCCTTTTCTATGTTAAAAGAAACCTCAAGTTTAGATTTTTAACACTTAAAAATATGATCGAGCCCAAGAAATGGGCCTCTATGTAGACCATACACATGGCTTAATTATGGGCTTATGCTCATTTGCATATTAGTTTGCTTTAAGCCGATTATTTGAAATTCTACTTGGCCTTATTTTAAATCAGCTATAGGCCTAATTTATGAGATTTTTAACAGTTCAGATGTCCAACAAAATTAAATCAATCACACACCCTGAGTTAGGCCTCCTAGGCCCAATCCCTTTAAAACCCTAATTTAGGTGTGAACAAGCTAATTAGGCTCCAATTAGGCCCCAAGCCTAGTTGTGTCTTCTTTTTTAGTTTTTCATCATTCAACAATATCAAATATCATTTAATATTCAAAAATTTTTAATTTCATCTCAGTTCTTTAAATGTGTGACCCTATGTGTTTCTAAAGCACATTGGTAGTACACAATGAATTAGAATCCTAGTCTAACTAGGAGTCTTATAGATCAATCATATTGAATCTATAATTAATTCTTGATTAATAATTCATGTGAGTACAAGTCATGAGTGGTGTTTAGCCACAAATTAAGGCTACCCAAGTGTCAAAATGTCAAATGGTTTAACTTAACCCTTCCATATTCAATTATTCTGCAATTACACTTTTCACCACACTCTGTCTCATTTAGGTTTGAGTATGGATTTGTATCAACTTAATGCTTAATTAAGTATACTAATTAAGCCCGAAATCTATTAATTCTAATATTTACATCTTTACTCCTAAAATGCCCTTATGAATCTCATTCACACTTGCATTTCACTTTGGCCAAAGATTTCCAAATAAAGATATATTAGAACTATGAGATAAACTCCCTATTATAATCCAAGGTGGTGATTCATTTGTTAATCACTCAACTGCCTTCAAGTATCTCATGCTATACCTAATCTCCTAGCTAGTTTACATTGTGGCAAAGTAAAAGCACTAGAGTTAAAGTATAGCACTTGATACTTAAGATAACCCTCATGATCTTAAGTCTAAAGATACTTGCACTATTGACATAATAAGATGCTTTCACTGATATAGATTATGTATCCATGTGAAGATCTCATGTTGGATCTCTAATGTACTTGCTTCTCAAACAAGCATCCATATGTTAACCCTAAGCATTATCATGCCTACAGCTTGTAAGAACGACTCTTTGACCAAAATCAAAGAGTATAACATGCGCTAGTCTATCAGCATTAACAATGTCCCATCTTGTTAAGGGTTAATTTTGGTATTTCACATTTACATGCAATAGGAATCCCACACCATGAACTTTTCATGATTTCCTCTTGGACTATGAAAATATACTAGGAATTTGTTTCTAAGTTTAACATAATTATCAAACAAATGAATTAACATAAGCACTAAGTAATAAAGAATGCCTTTTGATTATTGATGAATGTTTAATGTACATGAAATATCCCTATTACATGTGTGTTTTAGGGTATACAACTAACAAATACAAGCCCCACCCACCCTTAAAGGGAACCTAAAACCACTTTAATGATTCCTACAACCAATACCTTAGCCAAGTTCATGACTTACTTTTGTTAGCTAAAGTAAGTAAAGAAGATGAGTCTACTAATAGCCATACTATAGAAAGGCTAATAAATTAGTTGAGCATTACAAAATTTGAACTTAATTGCTATTGTCCCACCTAGAATTGAAATCTTTAAGAATGAAAAATATGATGAATCCATATGCTTTTGTGAGCATCTAATACACTTTCATAATAAAGCAGCCCCATTAGTGAAAGATAAGGAAATTATGGTTCGTCTCTTTTTTAAAAGCTTAAGCAAGCGAGTACTAAAGTGGTACATAAAATTAGACATAACCAATATTAGAAAATAAAAAGATCTAGCTAGGGCTTTCATGAGACAGTTCAATCAAAATCTAGATGGAGCATCAATAAGCAAGGAATTTAAGTAATGAGAAAGAAGGAAATAGAGTCCTTCAGTGATTATGTTCAAACATGGAGGAATCTAGCAAATAAAAATCGCCCTCTTTTAATAAAAGGTGATATGATCCAAGTTTTTGTGAGCACTTTAAAGTTGCCTTTTCATGAACCTACGGCATTTAGCTTGCTCAAAAGTTTAAAAATTTTGGAATTGTCAAAGGAATCCATTAAATGGAATCTCAAAAAGGGAAAGAGGAAATAAAGTGAAGGAGAAAAAGCTAGTGAAAGAGCTACTTATGAGAATAAAAAGGGAAGCATAGGGGCAGGACAAATAAGGCCAAAAGTAAAAAGATGTCGAATGATGCAGCCTCATTAGCTAGGTCATAAAATTGAAAGCACAAATTTACCCATCCATCAAGATTGCTAGAATGAAAAGCAATGAGCATGCAAGGCAATTAAAATATATACCCATGACCTACTAAACTATTTTATTATTTAATTCAAAGAGAGTTAGTTTGCCCTGAATCATTGAAGCCTATAGTTCCACCCTTCCCGACTTGATATGATACAAACACCTATTACAAATATCATGTTGAGGCTTTAGGGTCACCATATTGAAGAATGTTTATAACTTAATTAAATAGTGCAAGATCCCATTCAATCTTGCATGCTGAAATTTGGTTCAGGATTGTAGGCCCCAATCAAAATAGGGTCAATGAGGGACAATACGACATCTAAGCTAAGTAATTTAGGTTTATCCTCAATCATCAATCTCTAAAAGAAGCTAAATAGAGACTAATTAGCTATTTTGAGAGGTGAAGGTTCAAGATTAGCAATTGGATTTCTTCAATTTTGCTTCTTTTCATAATAACTCCTTAGTGCAATCTCATTTGGTTTGCCTAATGTCCAAGGTGGTAGTCATAATAAGCTCTATGTCATGTTTAAATGAATTGTAATAATCTAATAGTATATATGTTTTGCCTTCCAGTTTCTCATAAATTTTTTAATTACATCTTATATTTGCCTAATATCAGTTATCCCCCATTTTGTTATTCATATTCTTTTTTTTTCATTCATTTAATAACTTTAGCCACATTTTTCTAAAAAATTAATTACATCTTTAGAAGTAATAATAATGTTTTAAAAAATATAACAAGATAAAATTGGGATGTATGGATTTAGAAATACCTACTTGAAAAAAATGTTCAAATTCTTCACCAGTTACTAGTTAGGACTTCATAAGGGCCATAAAACTAATTCAAGGATCTCACGACATGGTTCCTTAAATTCCTAGCGAAGAAATTTTGATGAACGTCATGATTTTGCCATCCACTCTAATGCAAGATTGAGTTTACATATCACACAAATGAAATAACTAGAAATAATAATGTGCAATATGCAATTGTCAATTACCTTGGACCTCATCCTCATTTTTAAATACATTAGAAATAAATGAGTTCATAAGTTGGAAATTTCAAAAAATAAAAAGTTGCACAAGTCATATTATATCATGGAAATTGGACATATAAAAGGACGATCATATGAGAAAGACCATCTAAAATAAAGGATTATCAAAATCAATCAAAGCATATAATAAAAAAAAGAAATAAAATTAAAAGAAAAAAAGAAAAAAAATAAGGGAAAAAAAGAAAAAAAACATAAAGAAAAAAAAAAGAAATGAAAAACTGGATAAGAATTATTTTTTTATTCTTTCAAAGATCAATTCTAAGCATAAGCATACATACTTAGGCCAAATAATGTTAGGCCGATTAATAAAGATAATATGTCTAGGCTGATAAGGATTTAAAATATATATCACAAAATCAATAAGGAATAAACAAGAGAAAGTTGGGCCAATCAATAAAGAGAATGTGCCCATGCTAATATAAAGATCTAGAACATATATCAGGAAATCAATGAGAAATAAGTACGAGAAGTAGGCCAATCAATAAAAATAATGTGTCCAGGCTGATAAAAAGATTTAAAACATATATCAGGAAATCAACGAGGAACAAGCCAGGGAAAGCTAAGCCAATAATTCAAGAGAATGTGTCCATGCTGACATTAGGATATAGAGTATGTATCATGAGGTCAATAAACAAGAGTGAGTTGGATGCTATAAAAAATGGTTTGAATTGAAATAAAGATACAAATGATGGCCAATCAGATAAAAAAAACCCATGATTTAATAAAATTCCTCTAAAGATATGGAAGATGCAATGTTTGGTCAACCTTCATTAGGTTGATAACTAGATAATTCAATCAATAGGAAGGTAAGGTGACTAAAGAAAAATCAAAACCTCTAATGGCACAAATGACATTCCTTAAGTGAAAGCTTTTAAATAAAGACACATTGTTCTCTTAAAAGTAATAAAGAAGCAAAAGTATCATTAACCTCCATTCAAAGAACTTCTGGTCAAGGAATTAAAAGTTCTTAAAATAAAATTTTATGATTCTTTAAAAGAAATTCATCTCTAAAAGGGAATATTAGCTAAAATAAAAGGTAATAATGAGGGGTTAACTAAATATGGCCTTGGTTCAATAGTGTAAGCAAAAGAAAGTGAAATATATCCTATTCATAATCATTAATTTTTTTAAAAAATATATTATTATTACTATAACTGAACATGTTCATTCTCCCATATATCATAAATAAGTTTTTTTAGAATAATAACCTATATTTTGAAAAAACACTCGAAACCAAAGTCATCATATCCCAAATAATTCTTGAACCTTTTTCTTCCTTCTTATATGCATTAGGTTAATATAGTTTTTAAATATGATATGGAAAATCTTTCTTTAATTTTCACTATGAGTTATTCTAAAAGGAAAATAAACTAAAAATACAAGGGACAATGTTAGATGTCTTTAAAAATTTGAAGCACGTGCCCTAAGCCTAATGGTGAAGTTTATTCCTTAGTATCTAAAATCTTGAGCCTACCAACTAAACCACTCATAAATGAATGATCCCCATATATGCTCAAAAATTTTTCTTAAGAATACAATTAAACTTAAAGTGCATCTAGCCTTCAAAATTCTACATAAAAGAGCTCAAGGTTGTTTATTTGGATAAGCTTTAATTTTGTGACACCCTTTACCCATTCCGTACGCTAGACCTGAATAAGGAGTAACACACAACCAATATCTAAACTACACTATATATAAACCTGAATTTAAAACCTTTCTTTTTTTTAAACATACTTTACATGTTTAGTGTGATGAAAAAATAAATTATCAAAAACCATTGCTCAG
>CANXYI011315813.1:0-10127 GCA_948208565.1 Hura crepitans | reverse complement strand
TATATATTCTCAGAAAAAATAATAATAATACGTATATATTGTTAAAGTCATGTGTCATAATAAATTTTAAATAATATTAAAATTAAATAAGTAAATCATAATTATCTAAATTTCTTTAAATAATTTGTATTGCACTATGTTGAAGAATGTTCTATTAAAATTTGTAAATTTTTTCATAACTTTTTTAGTGTTACTTAAAAAATGAAAAAAAAGAAGAAGAGTAGACTCGTGTGAAATGGAAAGAGGCATGTATAATAAAAAATAAGACAGTTACATTAAATATTTTAAAAAAGAAGGGAGGAGCAATTTTAAAAATTTGAAAAACTTATAAGATTAAATAAGAAAAAAAATGATAACAACCCAAACATAACAATTTGGTGCACTGAACCTATTGGAGGGGCGTTGGGGTGTTGATGGTTGACGGCTGTTTTTTGATTAACCAGTAAATTAGTCAAAATCGAAGCAATTTTTTAATTAATTAATGATATTTATGTATATTATTTTTATTTTTAAAAATCGATAAATAACTATTAATCAATAATTAACTGATTTATATAAATTTTATATTTTCTATTTTTATATCTAAAAATATTTTATTTTATAAATATTATAGTATGGTAGTCTCTAAAATCTTTTAATGCATATTTTTTAGTAAACAAGTAATGAAATTATTTTTTTAAATCAATTATATATGTTTTGATAGGTGTATAATAGGCATATTATTATTAATTTTATATTAAATATATTTAATTCATGTAATTATTTACATCAATATTTTTTCTTTTTATTTTTTCATTTTGGGCGTTATATTTGATTTATAATTTTATTTGAAAACGCTTTAAACTATTCGAAAAGGATTTTATAATTTGTATAATTTTATTATATTTATATATTAAAAATTTTAATAGTTAATCAAAAAATTAATCCAAAAAAATTAATTAAAAATTAAAATTAATATAATAATTAACTGAAAATAATATACTGATTAATAAAATTATTAATGAATTGATTTATCAGTCCATAAACATACTTAAATGAGAAGCTTGAAATAAAAAAAATAGCACAACAATGCATTATATTATAAAACAGTACAATAAATATAAATTTTAATTGTCAGTGAGCCGTTTTCACCAATAAAAACAATACCATACAATACAATTTATAACAATCACTCAAACACAGGGTTACATTGCCCCGCCCAAAGCAAACAGCGATCCAGATGAATGTAACTCTTGGCTATGGCGTAGCCTAATGATCAATATTCTCTAAAAAGAATAAAAAAATATATATTAAAATAATTTTAAAAAAATTTCAAACTTTTAGATAAAGATCATAGATGAATATATAACTACGTGTTTCAAATTTTATAAATTTTAATTCTGTAAGTCGTCGTCTCTGTATGGATTGGGCAAAAATAATGGAAGATAGAGGGAAGGTGAGCGGGTTATTTGAGGAGGCCACCAACTCTACGGCGGCTTAGGTGGACTCTCGCCTCCTCAAGCCTTCAAATTCGTTGTTAGGAATTCTGACTCTAAGCTCAGACTCGCCGCCCCAACTCTAATGGATCTCATGAAACGCGACCGCTCTCCGGTAATGAATTTTTACCTTGTGGGCGAGCTTGACATGCTGAAAGCCACTAGCAACATTGTAAAAGTTTCGGCCAGGAAAACCAAAACATCATTTGAATTTTATGTTCCCTCCTCTCTTAGCATTAGAATAATTTCTGGTTAATTTGTCTCTTTAAAAAGAATTCTAACACAAATTGGTTCTGATTTGATTACTGTTCATTCCGTCATTTACAACAAAATGAAGGATAAATAAAGCAAACTAAAAGATGTATTTGATGCTTCTCATTGTTAGCTTAATCTGATTTTCTAGTTCGTAAATAGATTCAAATCAGACCCATTTTATCGTTTCTTCGAAAGATACGTGATTTTGCTTGCTGTTTTCAGTTCATTTTAGTCTTGTAAGTTCCCTTTCAATTGTTTCAATGGATAGGTGTGAGATAATTTAGAAATTGTGTTGTGGTTCCTTTTCACATAACTGTAACTCTTATTCTGAAATGGGTTCTTATTGCTGTTATCTGTTAATTTTGGTTGTATTTATGACTATAATAAGAGTATTGAGAAACCGAAAAGCAGCTATTTTTATTTGTTAATACTGTCCTAGATACTTGGACTGCGATATTTTGCTGGTCAATTATCTCTTTCTTTCTCACAATTGATCAATTAAGCATTTTTAGAATCCTTCTTGTAGAGAACTTGGACCAGCTATGGAGTTTGAGCGTTGGATTCAGAAGGAATCTGCCACTTCCTGCTCCGCCAGCTGTTGCTTTTGCTCTGTGAAACAAGGCTATTGAATCCTTGGAGAAGTGGAATGCTTCATCTGGAATTCATTATAGACAGATTAGATTAGGTTTTGACTACCTTAAAAACACTCTTTTGTTCCAGTTTCCCGAGATCCAGGCAAATGCAGCACATCTTCAGCAGGAGATGAGGGAAACAGAAAAGATATTTTACAAAATGAGCTTGAAAAGCTGGAGGCTAATTTTTCTTCAATAAAGGAAGAAATACAGTCTATAATAGATGAGATTGGAGAGTGTTTAGATATCGTTCGTACTGAAAAGGAAACATGGCCACTTTGTCCTTTAGATGATGAAGATTTTGAAGAGTTCCGTCCTCCAGAATTAAGGCAAATCCATCTAGATTTGCTGAGAGGGTGAAAAGTTTCATGAAACCAGTGAGAATAAAGTTGCTTTCGATGCTTTGAGAGAGCTTTACAAATTTCTCGTAACAAAGCATCTTTTCAGTCAAAGAGCGGATCTCTGTTCTTGTACGAGTGGAACTAGCTGGTAACAGACTTAGAGATTCTATCTTGAAGAAGTTCATTAGTCTCCAAAATCAACTCCATTCTGTGAAGAAGAAATGTGTTGAATCAGGTTGCTTTTCCAGACACCAGCAAGCATGAAAAAGAAGAAGATTTTTGGAAGGAGGGTAAAATTGAATCAGCTGAAGAGATTTAGTTCGCCAAATTAGCTATATAAAAATTTTGATGTGGCTTCAACTTCTAGACAGGTGAATAATGAAGCTCCTGAAAGCAGTAGAGAAAATGCAAAGTGTATAATCAAGAAGGCGAAAGTGATTCAAGCTCAGTTCGAAATAAGCTCTTAGCTGAAGCTCCAATTATAAAGTGGGGTTATTTCCTGGAGGATTAGGGATGGAAACGGGAATTTATGGCCAACTAGAGGGGCTTGTAGCTTGAAAGTTACTGGGGTAGGGTAGATCATGATGCTGTTATTCCTGCCACTATTTACCAAGAAGAGCAAGTAGAAATACAGCCATGTCGTGCTCCATTGCGCAGAGGTGGACTCTGTCCGAGAAAAGATATAAAGGTTTGCCCTTTCATGGAGCATAACGAAGCAGTGCTAAGGGATGGTGCATTTGCTTCAACTTCAGATACTGCATTTATTGGGAAGGATTTGGAGGCAATAAGTGGCAGAAGGTATAACCTTGCATCAATGCTGCGAATGAAAGAAACGACGAAAGATAGGTTAGCTCAAAGACTTTAGAATACCGTGGCATGAGATTCAACTGTGAGGCAGGTTAAACTGAGTGAGGATGCGACTTACAAAGAAGCATTTCCGAATCGATGGGAGATTCTTTTTTTTTTTTCCTATGCTTCCAGCCTTCCATAAAGGACAAGCACGGGGCTATACAGTTTCAGTTTGGCAGATACAACAGGATGAAGGAGAGAAATTTTCTGTGAACATGATAAAAGTTGATATGCACATCGCCCTGCATGGGAGTTAGAGTCGGAGAAGCATGAGTAAAGGTTTCAAACTGTGAACTCCTGTCACCTTTGGCCATAGCCAGTCTCAAACAATCCAACAAGAGGTCTTGAAAAATTGACACGCAGCAGGAGCTGATTCTGGGGTGATTTTCTGGGACAAAGTCGTTAGTGGAGTGTAGTAGGTAATATACCATCTTAAGCAGAGGACAAAAAAAGTAGTAAAAAGTGACATTAGAATCCAATTTGTTATAATAATAATAATAAAAAAAATATATATTTTCATCTTGAAGTAACGTTGAAACTAAGCTTTCTTTTATGCCATTATAATTCCCAAAATATTCTTTCCAACCATTAAAGCAGGAAACGAAGGATCCAGGCTACACTCCACACTCCCATCACATTTATATTATAATTATCTTGCAGGAAAGAAAGATCAATAATGATTTCTTCTTGTTGTATTAATCATACGACTGCTTTTACTTTTAGCCGATGCCACAAGGCCTTGATTAAAAATAAAAAAAGTATAAATTAAAATTTTCCTTGAATCTTCCTAAATTTATGAAAAAAAATAAATTTATCATTATTAAATTTGGGCTTTTCTTTTTTTCTTTTTGGGTCAAATATTTAATCTGAATGCAAAACAAAAGAATTGGCCATTAACTTTTTGGTCGAAAGTTTATATTTGAATTTGGTCAACAAAGATTCCGGTAAAGCAATTAAAATTATAGTATTTTAGCTGCGAGTAATGTCGAATAACAATTATAAGCAAAGAGTGAAATGTTCTTCTTGGTTCAGAGTCTCCTTCATTTTTTTTTATTTAATTAATAATTTTTTTTCCAAGAGGGTATCCACAGAACATAAAAACAATGGGAGAGGAGTTAACTAGCAGGATTGACCCGAAAAAAAAAAACAGGTAACCGCCGGCGAGAGAGTTGAAAAAGAATAACTCCCATTTAATTAACTGACTGAATTGCTAAAAATAACTTCTTTATATATTTTTTTTCACATATTCATTTATATAATTTCTCTTTTCATCTTCTTTTTCCTTATCTTTTATATGTGTATATATAAATTGCAGATTTTAAAATTAAAAAGTTCTGATGCCTTATACACTTTACCTTTTTTTTTTATGTTCTTTTAAGTGTTTATTTACATTATTTCACTAACATTCAAAAATTATTTATTAATTTTATTAAAATATCTTATTAAATTTTAAAAAATAAGGTTTAAAATATTTTAAAAATTGAAAACGAGGATAATATTAAAATAAAATACACATTATATCTTTTTTTTTAAATATAAACTTATTTGAAAGTAAAAAAAAATAAATGGACGCTTGAAAAAATTGAAAGCAATGCTTCTTTTTTTTTTTAACCTTTTCTAAAATATTTTAATTAGATAATATATATTTTATATTTTATATAAATGTTATTATATTATTGAGAATGAAATAAAAATTAAATTTTGAAAAAATAATCCTACGTAGTACACAGTAGACATGTTATTTGAAAAAGTAGTGAAGAAGGTAAATAGCAATCTTAACACTAACTTTTTAATCATTCTATCTAATCTAATCTCCTATCAAAACCATTCCCTTTGCGCTCTCTCTCTCCTCTGTAACCCTTCGATGTTCATCAGCCGACTCCTGTAAATTTCGACCTTGATTTTTCTCTCCCCCTCACCCGTCAAGAAAGGCACCTCTTTTCCATAAAGAAATTCTCACATATACAGATTCCGATCGGTCTCTCTTTGTGTCTTTTCTTTTTTCCTCCCATCTTTTTCCTTTCAATTATATGTGAAAGAACCACATACATCAAGACAAAAGCAATCTCCTTCTGCTCTGTTTCTCTTCCAAGAATGGAGAAAACAGAATTTCGAAAATTACCCAAGCTTTAAATTTTGAAATTTTTCTCCCTTTCTTTCATTTGGGGTAGTTTTATGAATGGAATTAGATAGCATTGAAAGTGTTCCTTCGTCAGATCTGACAGACGAAGATGAGATCCATCATCACCACCATCCTTTTCCTTCAGTGCCAAAGGCTCAAACCAACAACAGCAGCAACAACAACACTAATAGTGTTTCCTCTGCAATACAATCTATCAGTGTCCATGAACTCCTCGAATGCCCTGTTTGTACAAATTCTATGTATCCTCCAATCCATCAGGTTTGTTCTTTGTTGCAATTTGGTTCGTAGGTTCCTAATTTTTCTCGATCTACATGTTGCTTCTTTATTGCGTGTGTGTTTAGCTATTGAAGTTGTTCCTTTGTCGTGGAAGTCAGATGCATGTACTTTATCTAGTTTTTGTCTAGATTTAGGTGCCTTGAATTGAACTCAAGAAAGATTCTTTTGTTGATGGATTGCTCGATAGCATTGGGTATATTGAGCTTGGGCGAATTGAAAGCGCATTTATTTGTTTTAAGATCTTGCAGAATTTGAATTATCGATGTCTTTGGTGTATCATCACGGTGTCCTATTTTACTTGGCATTCTTGCATTAGAAGATCTTGGTGGAATTCGATTGCTTGATGGTCTTGGTGATCAGTACAGTTTCTTATTTTGACTTATGTAGAATTGGTGTAGTTTTGGTGTAAGTATACTCAATACGTGTAGTTCTTTGCCTTTTTTTTTCTTTGTAAAACCGGATGCTTAATAATGGCTGTTATATGTAATTGATACCAACTTAGTCATTCGCTTATCTGGATTCAGCCTTGTGCTATCCTTCTTGGCATAGCTGAAGTCAAATAAAAAGCTGAAATTAGGGGGCTCTCTGATTGATGTTCCCAAGTTTAGCAAATTGCTCCCTCAATTGAACAGATCTCCTCTGGCCTTAGCTTTTACAACAGTCATCCAGAGAAAGAAATGCTGGTTGTTCATTGTTATAGACTAGATAAAGATCCTCCATTACATCTTTGCGCCAAGCAGGAAGTGTCATAGGAGCCATATATTTGCATAAGGCAATTGGAATCATTGATGTGAATCCTAGGGTCAATGAATCTAGCAATTCGGTAAGAACTTCTAGTTTTTGTGTTTTAGTGAGTTGAGATAAGGATATGACTTGTAGTTGTATGTTTCCCATCTGCATATACATGAAGGACCAAGGAGAGGTAGTTTCAGAACATGCTGGATTTTTTTTGAATCTTCGATGATTGTTAAAATATGGGATTTTCCCTCCCTTGACTCGATCTTAATTGACCGATCTAATGATAAATTGTTATACATGCCTAAAAGAAAAAGCACTCTGTGTACTTGGCAGTTATTCATGGGATTGATAATTGGAGGATGTAAGTATTCTTGAAAAATATGAATACAAAATTAATTTTAGAGGGTAAATATGATAAACTAATAAAGAAGGTATGGACTTGATATTGAAATTAGGTGGTGTCTATGGGTTTTGGATGAGACAAATGCCAAAAATGGTCAATGTTTTCATACCATGCAGTACAATTTGTTGGCAATTTTCATTGAATGGGACTAGCTGTTTCAATGTTTATCATTCGTTTTTATAACTATTTGTCTCATTGTTCAAATTTCATTATGTTATTCAGAAGACTCTTAAGCAAATAATTTTTTCTGCAGTGTCACAATGGACATACACTTTGTTCGACTTGTAAAACAAGGGTACATAATCGATGTCCCACTTGTAGACAAGAGCTCGGTGATATTAGATGTCTAGCACTGGAAAAAGTGGCGGAATCACTTGAACTGCCTTGTAGATACATGTCACTTGGATGCCCAGAGATTTTTCCATACTACAGTAAACTTAAACATGAGGCTCTGTGTAACTTCAGGCCGTACAACTGTCCGTATGCTGGATCTGAGTGTGTTGTTGTTGGGGATATCCCATTTTTAGTTGCTCATTTAAGGGATGATCACAAAGTAGACATGCATTCTGGATGCACTTTCAATCATCGGTATGTCAAGTCTAATCCTCGTGAAGTAGAAAATGCAACATGGATGTTGACTGTAAGTATTTGTTATCACTTTATATAATTATGTACAATGAGAGGAAAAAAAGCTCTTCTAATTATCATTTGATTAGAATGGATATGATTATCAGTTTTTAATTCTTCCAAGTGATCATTGCATACTTCAGATGGATGGCTAGATTGTGTACTGCTGTTTTGGAACATGACCTGCCCAATTTTCTCTTGTCAAAAAGAATTAGTCTGTGCCATTACAAGTGCAAAGCTATAAATTTTTTCATCTTCCACATGTATGGACCGTAAATAATGTGAATACAGAACAAATTGTGGTTACCTGTTGACTTTGCAATGTATAAACATGAAGTCCATTGGTCTGCTTTGATGGAAGGCATATTCGAGACTTTGGTCATTGGCTTTGTGAGGTCTGAACGTGATCTTGAACTCTTAACAAACTATTGGATTTTCCTGTTTTGTTTAACGCAAAGAGTAGAATTTTTCAATGTATGTTTTCAGCAAAGGGAGAGGCGTTAGGGGAAGGAAATAGTGTCTTGCATTTTCTTTATTGTGCATGATGTCAAAACAATAAAATATGTGACAGGTGTGATGGTCAATGAGTTGTGGATATGTTGCTGGCTAGAAAAGAAGGGAGAAAAGAATAAAAGGGAATTTCATAATCTGAGAGTATGGTGCCAGAATTTAATTGTTAAATTAAACTATCCGATGCTCCCTCTTTTCTTCTGTTGAGTCTATGAACTCTTTGCTTTCTGACCATGCGAGTGAATGTTTGCGAAACTAAAAATTGCATGTTGAAGTAATTGAAGATGTGGTCATCGTGTAATCTTATTTGGCATGTTTTTATTCTTATCCGTTGGTTGATTTCAAAATGGTCCAATGAAGAAGATTCAGTATACGAAAAAAAATAATGTAAAGAGAATATTTTCTGTATTAGGGAATACCTGTTGTCTGAATCTCATTTATAGGTGCAATTTTGTACTTGAGTACTTATCTTTGTGATTATTTTGGGTAGGTTTTCCACTGTTTTGGCCAGTACTTCTGTCTGCATTTTGAAGCTTTCCAGCTAGGTATGGCACCTGTTTACATGGCATTCCTTAGATTCATGGGGGATGAGATAGAAGCTCGTAATTACAGCTATAGCCTGGAGGTTGGGGGAAATGGCCGGAAGCTCATTTGGGAAGGCACTCCAAGAAGCATTAGGGATAGCCACAGGAAGGTAAGGGATAGCCATGATGGCCTGATTATACAGAGAAACATGGCCCTTTTCTTCTCCGGGGGGGATAGGAAAGAGTTAAAGCTTCGAGTGACAGGTCGAATATGGAAAGAACAACAGAACCCAGAAGGCGGTGCATGCATACCAAATCTTTGCAGTTAGGGTGGTCCTCTCCTCTCCTTTGTGTGCTGTACCTTCTGAAGTATCGTGAGAATCCATATTTATGAATGTTGGAGGCCTAAGCTCTAAGAAATTGTGAATAAAGAACCTGAAAAAGTTATTCTGGGTGTGTCATGAATTCATCTCTCGCTTTTTTGGTTGCTTCTCATTGTAATTCTTCAATTTGGATGCCAATGGATGTTCCTAGTTACTACTATGAATAGAAATGAGTATCGAAGAACTGTTTCTAGTTGCTGATGGGGGGGAAATCTGATACCGGATAGCTATGATCTTACAGCGCCACTCAAAGTAATCAGGTGAAAATTAATAACTGTAAACTGCCAAATATGAAGAAATGATGTTTCTCGTCATTAAGATTCAATCGCAGATTTCCTTAAACTGTGGAATTTATTTATTTAATGGAGAGTTTGATGAACTTGTATCAAATCGAATGAACATAAAAAAAAATAAAAATAAAGATTTTTATTAAAAATGGGTCTAAAGTAAAATAAAGATTGAATTGTATCAGTAAGATTTCGCGTACTTTAAATTTACTCCAAAAATAAGAATGCAGCGGTAAAAAAAAATAAAATGTGGATTGAGATATTGACTGAAAAAGAGGTAATTACAAATTTAATTCTAATGTATGGGTCATCATAATTAGAATTTTAATTTTTTTAATAATTTTAATTTTGAATTATTATTTTACAATTATCCTATCCATTAAATGTAAAAAAATTTTCAAAAATGTTGATGTAGCATTTTTTTTATGAATGATAAATTTATTTTTTTAGTATTTTTAGCATTTAATAAGTCTTAAATAACTATCATTACAGTGAATTATTTTGAAAAAAAATTACTAATATGGCATTTATAATATTGCGAGCTTCTTTTTTTAGAATTTGAATATTTAGTTGATGGCATTAAACAGTTTTAATTTTTATAAAAAATATTGAGTTAACATTTTAATTAAGATCGGAAGAGCACACGTCTGAACTCCAGTCACCGGACAACATCTCGTATGCCGT
>CANXYI011315718.1:0-10601 GCA_948208565.1 Hura crepitans | reverse complement strand
CCTAACATCGCAACTGGTGGCTCTGATACCATGTTAAGAAAATAAATCCGTTTCTAATTCAACCCAAAAGCTAGCTCAAAGGAAAAGGATTGCACATGCCATTATAACGAATATAACCATCTTATAATTAACCAATGTGGAATATTAAACAAAAACAAATGTTTAATTAATGTTGTTTTGTTTAACAGCTTTGTACTTATCAAAATATTTTTTTTTTTTTTTTTTACTTTACTCAACTCATGCTTATATATTTATCTATGATATCCAAATTAATAACTTCTTGTAAGTGATACAGAAAACACATGGAGTCACGAAATTGAGGTATAGTTACATCGCTCAATTTTACTCAACATAATCATATCCAGCTGTTAATGTAATTTGTTATTTTATTGCGTATAAAATCACTCAAATCAAATTTTAGATTTTTCGAGGTACACAATCACTTGGATGAGTTTCCTGACAGTAACATCATCTGTTCCACATACTATGCCATTTTCCATGGATCTACCTTCACAGTCTTGTAGGCCCGTCTTGCTTTATACTACTCAATCATTAAATTTTATTAATTATGTGCCTAAAAATGTTATAACCACCTCATTAAAAATTAATAAAAATGCAGTGATTTCATTTATCACTTATCTTTCAATAATTATAAATAGTACATCTTAATAATAAAATTACTTCAATTTATTGGGAAGGTTTCAACTGCTATCATTCTTTTTTATTTTTCATTATATATAAAAGAAAAATAATCAGTTTTTCTCATCTACGTAAAAAAGATGAATGAAAATATGCACATGAATATTATATAATGAAATCTTTTAAATAATAATCGTTATTCAATTTACCTAATTATAAAGAAAAGCTAAGGTCCACATGACATCAATCAATATTTATGAATTATTCATAGAAAGAAGGAATTGGTGCTTAAATATTTGGGGTAGATAAAACGTGGTGAAGTAGAGTATGGGGTAGTCCACCATTAAAGATGAAAATGGACTCCTTTAAACTTCAAATTCACATCAGTTTTGAGTTTTAACTTCATGTGAGTGTAGCTGACTCATGCTGATCCGAGCGAGGTTCCGATCTCCCTGAGATAAGAATTTTTTTCAATTTTTATTCTTTTATTTTTATTTATTAGGTACAGTATTATAAAAAAAAAAAATAATGGTGACGCGGAAGCCGACCTTTGTTGATAGGGGCGATGAAGCCGCCGTGTGGACGGTGGCTAACAAGTGCGATCTCCAGAAACTTATTAATTATTTTATTTTTCTAATTTTAGTTTCTTGAAAGTGGCTTCCTCTCTCGTTAGATTGAAAGATTCTCTGGCCGACACTTGTTTCTTCACTATTACGTGTCATCATTTTTTTTTTCTTATTTTCCTCTCATTTTCATTTTAATTTGATAATAAACTCCATAAAAGTTAATTACAAAAAATAAGACCACGTAGTAATAATTCCATCCAGATGGATGAATTATTATCAAGTAATTTGATAATTAAGCCAATTTTTATTTTATGTGCTTGTTTTACTTAATATTTTTTGAAAATAGATAGGATAGTTTTTAAAATTAAAGTGATAAAAATTCATATTAGGATGTCAACATCACTCCAAATATATAAAATCGAATTTCTAATTTCAGATGGTATAGCAGGGTGATCCAACGTGCACCGCCCTTCTGTCAGTTGAATCATTCTTAACTCTGACCAAAAAAAGGTTATACAAATCAATGAATTAATGAATATTATTCTCAAAGTCATAACACAAATTAATTATTAAAAATATTAAATTGATAGGCGGTGAATCATATATATTCATAAGATAAGCAATAAAGATAGGTGACTAGAAATACTTAAACAAGCAGTGAAAATATGGAAAAAATAATGTTCTAATTAATTTTTATATTTATCATTAAAAAATGACAATTAGTAAAAAAGAAAAAAGTATTAACACGGCATAAAAATATTTAAGAAATCGGCAATTAAGAATATTTAAACAGGTTAGTTTCAAAAAAATATATATTTAAACAGGTAATTTAGGAGATGAAATAAGTCAATGTAAATAGATTAGGAGCGACTGCACTGAGATTGAGACTAGAGAAAAGATATACGTATAAGCAATCAAGTGGAGACAAAAGCCAGCATAAAAAAAAACAAAAAATCACGGTGGAGCCTTGTCAGCAACAACAACACTGAGTTCACATACCTTGTAAGAAAACTTCATTCTTTCTGACAATATTGTATAAATGTAAGAGCTACATGGGCATTGCTTAGTTGGCAAACGGTGCGTTTGGGGTTTGCATTTGCTGAGAGAAGAAGGTGGTGGTGGTGGTCTTGGTTCAACCAAGATTGGATCATATATGGCCAGCTGCTCCTGCTTTTTCCTTTTAAGATTGTTTTTCTTGCTTCTCTCTCTTTCAGGTTTGTTCTTTCTTCAACTAACTTTTCTGAATTCTGTTTGGTTCTCTTTAAACTATCAGAATGTGTATCATAGCAACTTTTTTTTTGGCCAGCAGCATAAGATTGAGACTTATGTACTTGAGCATAGTTCTTTGGCTTTAACTTATAAGAAAGAAAAACCTTTTATCATATCTTGAATTTCTCTGAGAAAAGAGAATTTTATTCTACTAATAAGGTTCAATTGATTTTAGGAAGGTCTAATTGTTCTATTGATGCTCTTCTTGTTTTTATTTGATTAGTTTATGCTTTTTTTTTTTCTATATTTTTTATGGAGTTGAAGAAATCTTGCATTGGGATATGTTATTCTTTTATGTTCTTGGAGATTTGAGCATTGAAGTTATATGTTTCGGATGAATGGATCTTCTTGATGCTTGGTTCAGTATTTCTTGAATAAAGTTGCATAAGTTATTGTCAACGTTGAATTATGCTTTCCTTTTTTCCGGGTTACATTCGTGGGATTGGGGTCTCTAACTTGAGATCTCAGGCCGTAGGATACGTCTAGCATCACTCAACTAAGCTGGTTGGTGTTGGATTATGCTTTCAGATTCAATTCTACGCATATACAGTGTCGGGGTTGGGATTAACTATGGCCAGATTGCCAACAATCTTCCATCTCCATCTCGAGTTGCTATTCTTCTTCAATCTATCAACATTACAAGAGTAAAACTCTATGATGCTGATCCAAATGTGCTACTTGCGTTTTCGAATTCGGATGTTGATTTCATTATTGGACTTGGAAATGAGTATCTCCAAGACATGACTGATCCTATCAAAGCTCAAAATTGGATTCAACAGCACCTACAACTTCATCTTCCTCAAACCAAAATTACTTGCATTACTGTTGGAAATGAGGTCCTTAATAGCAGTGATACTCAGTTAAAGTCTAATCTCCTTCCAGCAATGCAAAGCGTATATCGTGCTCTGGTTAATCTCGGATTAGATAAGCAAGTCACTGTCACTAGTGCCCATTCCCTTACTATCTTAGGCAACTCCTACCCTCCATCGTCCGGGACTTTTAGACAAGATCTTGCTGAATATATTCAACCATTGTTGAATTTTCATTCTCAAGTAAATTCACCTTTTCTTATCAATGCGTACCCATTTTTCGCGTACAAGGGCGACCCTAGTCAAGTGCCTTTGAACTATGTACTTTTCGAGCCTAACCAGGGAATGACAGATCCGGCTACAAATTTGCATTATGATAATATGTTGTATGCTCAAATTGATGCTGTTTATTCAGCGATTAAAGCAATGGGGCATACAGATATTGAAGTAAAGATTTCAGAGACAGGTTGGCCATCTAAAGGGGATACTGATGAGGTAGGAGCTACAGCACTAAATGCACGGCTATATAATGGTAATTTGTTGCAAAGAATACAGGAGAGACAAGGTACACCAGCAAAGCCATCAATACCAATTGACGTATACGTTTTTGCACTTTTCAATGAGGATTTAAAGCCTGGCCCGACATCAGAAAGGAATTACGGGCTATTCTACCCTGATGGTAGCCCGGTATATAACATTGGATTGCAGGGTTATCTTCCAGAGTTGACTTATTCTTCAGCATTAAGGATAAATGTAAGTCGTAGACTTTCCTTTTCATTATTACGGTTTCATGTTTGTATGAAAACAATGAATTTAATGTGCAATGTCCTGCAATTTACTGGTTCTGCAGGTTTTGGCCGTTTTCGGTGTGGTGATCATTGTAATGCTACACTTCAGCTGTGCCTAAAACCACTAGATTTCATATGTAGAGACGTTTATTCTTTGACTTGCAACCGAATTTTTACACATGAAATGGCTGCAACAGGACTTCTTCTAGGTGAGACTCAGATTCACCAATATGGATTCTCAGTTCTTCGAACATTATTTATAATACCAAACGATCATTGGGTTTCGCTATAAGGAGTGAAAAAATGTGGCTTCTCACTTTTTTGAATATTATGCCTAATACCAAATCATCATCGAATATGGCATGGCTGTATACCACGTGGGAGGTGGCTGCCTTGCTAGAATCTGCGGATCACTTGAAAAGAACCCCAGTTGACTTCAGTTACTGTTGAACATTTTGTATAATAGAAATCTGTCCAATAAGCTGAAAATTATACGGTTGAGATTTTGTCATATACCTTCCAGCATAATTGAGGTACAATTCATATAGTGTTGCGTTCTAGATACCTGCACCAAGTGGATGCTTGATGTATACTGGCCTCTGTTTTATCATTCTTTACTATAAAGATATGGTAATGGATCTCCATCCTTTCTTATCTCCACTTGCAATCATGCACGTGAATCTTTTTCTTTTCCTTTTGATCAAAATTCTTGTTATCTTCCACGAGACAAAAGTCCAAACTTGTTTATATCAGGAAAAGAGACTTGCTTATCTTCTTCTTTCGGCATCGGGTCGCAAAATTCCTTTTCTTTTTCCCTCTTATCATCATAATTTGTATTTTGGCATTGAGCTCCACCCCCAAAGACCCTTTTTTTTTTCTTTTTTTGTGTGTATATCCTAAAATAGAATACTTAGCATCAATCATGTCTGTTTCAAGCTAACATCAGTAGGCCAAATGTTGCTGTCAGATGAATAAGAGAAGATTCTTGGATCAAATTATTGATATTGCCAACTTTTAATAAAATATTTATTAAACCATTTCCTAGTTTTTCTGCATTTCAAAGTCCAAGTTAACCTCTAATTTGCTGTATTTCTTGATTTTAAAGGGCTAAAGTTGAAGATTTATTTTCAATGATTCTCGAGCATAAGTTCGGTGGTTTCAAACCAAAGATTAACCAAAAGTATGCCTACTTTTTTATGATATTAGAAAAAGAGTATGAAAATTATGTTTCATATTCAATTTATGTAACATCAATTGATACTTAGAGAATAAAGTGGGGGTGGTGGTGCTGGCTAGCAACATCTTGGACACCCTGCGTTCACATTAGATGCTATCTTGCATCATCAATGTCCTCCTCTAGGGGGATAAGGGTGCCAGATGGACAAGGATGATGGTGATGAGATTGACCGTCGGACGAAAAGCCCTAGTTTTTGCATAATCTTTTCATCAATACATCAAAAGCTTTTCTGCTTATGGTCCCAATTGTTGTTGCATCCACAAACTGAAACCTGCTTTGGATTCTGTTAATGAATACATGGGGCTGGCCTTGTTGATACTTGCACGCCATGTGATCTTTGAATAAGGGTTAGCTGTACCAAGAAGTTGGCTTTGAACAAACTGACCAAGAAATAAATTTTTATAAATGATGAAAGCTGTTACCAATTTGCATCTTCAAGTCTGAATACTTTCTATTATTATAATCCTCAACTTTTTTGATCTGATCTGGAAATATTATTTTTTTATTTTTTATGTATGCCATTAACATAGCTTTTAAAATCTATGTGCTTGCAGGGGAATATCGGCAGCAGAGATTATTCGAGCAGTGGACAAAGCTCTCTGTTTTACCAATTACTTTCTGTGAAAACAATAAACTTCTTTTACGTTATTCGTCGCTAACTAATATCCTGGATTGCTGATTCATCTATAGGAGAATATTGTGAATTTAAGGCAGGGAAAAAGCTGTAAAAATACCAATTTTTCAACAGATGTCTAATAAAAAAAATTATAAAGGTTTTAGTATTTATATATTTCAGCTAATTTCAGTTTTCACCAACTTGTCTTGGGGGCAATTCTTGTATTTGTAAGTATTTAAATTTTAAATTGATTTCTTGGTTACTCTGTATTATGCCACCTTAATTACGCTTTGTAAGCATTTCAATTATCTTTCTTAAATAAGAATTTCTGTCATGAGAAATAAAATAAAATATAGAACAAAGCACGATTAGCTAAATCAACAGGAAGATTCTTATTCAAATTTCAAACTACTTGACGTTTCACTGCTCTCAACCAAAAATTGGAGTGGTTTTGCCGGTTTATCATCTAAGTTGGTCGAGTATAATTATAAATCTCGATGTTCTTTGGATCCTGAGAATCGAACACCTCGGTTTGTGTTTGTATATACATGCTTGTGTCCCAAGATGAGGGGAAACCTTGGTATATCAATCAATTGCCATCTCTACACCCTTATTTTCTCAATTAAAGAATACGACAATTGAATACTTGCATAGTACCAATAATCTCAACTTCACATTGGATGTTAACGGGATCTTTATATCGGATTCGCAATTGGTAAAAACTGTATGTCAAATTCTTTCTGTTTTATGCTTTTATATCTGTTTCGGTAGAACTCAGAAATCGATTATCATGTAAAATTTTCTGTCTTTCTTGATCAGAAATCATAAAAATATTATATTTCCTTATTGGATTTATGTGTCTACACAGAATTGCCATTGATTTCAGTTATGCCTAGAAAGTGTTCGATAATTTGTCTTGTATAGATAAGCATCCTGGGAAAGTACAAGATGTTTGGGGCTGCGGTTAGATACTTCTCCACGAAACCTAAGCCAAAGATGAAGCCAATAGAGCTCAGAACACCACCGGAGCAGACTCAGACCATAACAAGGACGATATTTGATATTGTAAAGGAGCATGGCCCTCTTACTGTTTCAGAAACATGGGAAAGAGTTCAGGTATTTTCACCTCTACATTTTGCTTTCTCTTAGCCTTAGTTTGATACTTGATAAATTCAAATTCTTTTATTAGTAATAAAAAGGTCGGTACACAATCGTCTGTGAGACATGAATTTTGAATAAGGAAATTAGATTTTATGACGAGGAAATTTACATACAAGAAAATGATGGTAAAACTTAAATTCTATCATTGTCAAGAATGTGGAAGCTTTCTGCATCTGCTAGAACCATAAACATAAAGGTCTTGCCTTTTTAATTATTTATTGAGCAGATGAAGATATGGATTTCATATTTCTATGCTTGTGAGTGTTGATTTTCTGAATTTTTAGTTATGTATGATCAACTTTTATGAAGTTGTAAGAATCATGCAGTGCAATTTGAGTTCGTTTGATTTATGTTTGACAATGTTTCAGGAGGTTGGACTGAGGGGATTGAAAGGCAAAAGCCACATGAAAATAATATTGAGATGGATGAGAGAGAGGCAAAAGCTTAGGTTGATTTGCAACCATGTCGGGCCTCACAAGCAATTTCTTTATACAACTTGGTTCACAAAACCTGCCTTCAAGTCGATTAAGCAAACAACTAATGCATCGCCACCTAAGGTGCCTTGAGATTGCACAATTTCCACGTCCTGAATTGCCCTGTTGGTTTATGAGCTTTTTTTTTTCAGCTGTTTTAAATTATGGATCTGAATTTATATAGCATTTGGACAAAGTTTGAGATTTGAGCTTTTTTTTAAATTATTATTATTACACCAAGGAGTTTAAACGTAGTCGAGCAGAGAAAAAAGAGTAGCTGGTCTCGAACTTGAGAGCTTTCAAGTAAACCGAAGGAAACTAAACTTCATTCTATTGTTCAATTGTCTCTTGAACCATTAAAAGGGTACTATGAAACCTTTAGTTATATTTGATTATGGTCATATCGAAACCTTATCAAATTTTATTAACGAAAAGAGAATATATTATTTTATTCTTAATATTTTTACTGTTTAAAATATATCTGAAATAAAAAATGATCCTATAATTAGTTAAAAGGGAGTTAAGTGAGTCATAGTGTTAAAAATGTCTATTTAGCCTGCAAATACGTTTTCATTAATTAGTCAAAGAATACATAAGTAAATTATAAATAAAACTATAAAATTTTAAAGCATATAAAATGTGTTAAATTAATGAATTTATTTGAAAGTCTTTTTGAAATTTTTTAGTTGCCATTGGCAAATAAACTGACGGCAGCCTCACACTCACATTAAAAAGAAAGAAAGAAAACTAAGAAACACTCAATTTAGCTTCATTTTCTATATATATATATATATATATATATATAGGTGCATTTTAATTAAAAATAATTTGAGGGAAAAAATGAATGACATCTAGTTTAATTGTGAATATTTTTTGTTAAAGAACCCATAAAAAGATTGGACTTTGCTGGCAGTGAAGATAATATTTAACATCTTTCCTTCTAAATGTTATAGGCTTTCTACAGTTTTGAATTGAGGCAAAAGAGTTGCTTAAGTTCAGAAAAATCACTAGAAAAAACGTTATTATTAATTCTCAATTAAAAAATATGTGATTAAAAATCAAGGCAGATAAATAAAAAACTAAAGTGCACTCTTAATTGAATATAAGAAAAATTATATCCATTTAACAAAATTTCTTGACATTTTTAATAATATATTAGTTTCCTCTAATAACGATATATGCCATTCATTTTAACACCTTCGTGCATACTATCGTATTATATCCATTTATTTCATTTTAAAGTTGTTGATGGTACGATCATGCATGTTTTAACTTTGATATTTTCCTTCTATAAAAAAATTATAAAAATCTAATTATAGGATCTCTTCGTATAATTTAGTTACAAAATATTTTAATACAACTCAATAATCCGACATTGACAATTATTTAAATTCATTTCGATTTAGAATTAAAACCTGCAATTTTATTCAATTCTAATTGAAAAATAAATATATAATTTCATTTTACATTTTTTTCTTGGTCACTTCAATTCGATTATATATATATCCGAACCTCCGAGCGCGGGTGCCATCCGAACCACCCCATTTTTTCCCTCGGATAACCATCTTAAGGCCCAATTTACTTGGCGGGAAATGTCGCCTGAAAAATCAGACTAAAATCATTCATAAAGCGCGGTAGCCCTAAAAATGGCTTTTCAAATGCTTCCACAACACGCAGAAATTACTTTGCCTTGGGCGTTTCAACTTCTATAGAGACTGATGGAGGGCGACACGGAGGCGGAGGTCGTGGAAAAAGTTGTGCCGGAGGCGGAGGTCGTGGAAAAAGTTGTGTCGGAGGCGGAGGAGCTGCCTAAGGCTATTGTGCGCCGTGTGGTCAAGGATAAGCTCTCCGTCTGCTCCGCCGATGGCGACCTTATCGTCCACAAAGAAGCGCTTACCGCTTTCTCTGAAAGCGCGCGAATCTTCATTCACTATCTCTCCGCTACGTAAGGATGAAATTCTTTGAAATTTCAATTTTTTTATAATCTTTTCCCTGTCATTTCTAATTCAGGATTTTTCATCTTTTCTGAAGGGTTTCTATTTGGGCTCCCAGAAGTCGATTTATGTTCATTTGTTTAATTTGTGTGTAGTGCTAATGATATATGCAAGGAATCAAAGAAGCAAACTATAAATGCTGACCATGTGTTGAAGGCACTTGAAGAAATTGAATTTTCTGAGTTTGTTGGGCCTCTCAAAGCCTCCCTTAGTGGTAAGTGATTGTGATCCAATTTTTCTGGGGTTTCTTTTTCTGATTTTGGTAAAATCTTCGGGCGGATTGTTTTTGCAGAAATTTAGAAATTTATTGGAGTTGGAGGGCCTCCGTCCTGAATTATAACATATAAAGTTACGGCTTTACTTCTGTTTGTGACGTTCTTGTGAATCCCTGGGTTTAAATTTTTCTCTTGAGTTGCTTAGATTTGTTGTATTCCATGATGTCTAGTGCTATCGAATTCAATTGCATATTGTTACTATCCAAGAAAATTCCTTTTCATTTCCAAATCCGTTGAGGATGTATTTCCTCCTCAACAACAGAGTATTGTCAATAAGGATAAATAGAGAATATTAGTTTAGCTACGTCAGCTAATTTTTTGCTATAGTAGCTGTTGGTTAGTTAGTTAATCAGGTTGTTAAACATGCAGTTAGTGGTTTTTTTTTTTCTCCTCTTCCACTTAGCAGTCTGCATATATACCTCAGTTTCTCCATAATGCAAATTTGAGAGATTCATTTGCAATATTTCTTTTACTCTGACATGGCATCAGAGCCCTCACAATTTCTTTGGTAACCGTCCATTTGTCTCATTTTCTCAGGCTTTCTTGGTAACCAAACAGTTATTTTCTCTCAATTTTCTTTGTTTTCTTTTCGATTTACTCCTAATTTCTCCTTCTTCAGCTGTTTCTACTGTTTTTTTTCCTTCTGTGAAACATGTTTATAGCTGATTTCATCCACATCCTTTCATGGCAACTGTTTCATCTCATTTTCGTATTTCTGCCTTCAATCAGCGACTAGAAGATTCACCTTCCAATCCTTCTCATCTTCTCTCCAAT
>CANXYI011315681.1:0-10560 GCA_948208565.1 Hura crepitans | reverse complement strand
AAGTAGAGACAAAATTACTGCATTTATAAGAAGAACAACTTTAATACATTCATCCTTATTAGGAAAAAGAATAGTCTTATGATGTTTAGGGTTTAAGGAATTCTAACCTCTTTCATTTGTTTAAAACCATTCTTGATCTCTTAGTTAATAATCCCGACTTCCTTATCATGTTGTTAAATCTATAATTTTGAAAAACTAAACTTAAGCCCATCATTGTTTAGCATCATTAAACTCACATCCAAAATAGTACTATTTACAATATTATCATCCTTTTGCCATAAAGAGTTATGTATAGCTAATTGGGCTTGGCCTTGAAATTTAAATGAGGTTCTAGATTTTGCTTTGGGTTTTTTCTTACCCTTTAAAGGGGTTTTAAAGTGGTTCATGATATGTCATTTTTTGCTTATCATGTTGTTAATGATGGTGTAATTTTGAATAATAATAATTATTTATTAAAAAATGATAATCCAAAGCATAAGAATAGGATACAAGATGGGCATAACGAAGAAGATGTAGAAAATGTTGTTTTACATGACCAAAATATTGCACGGCAGAATGTTCGTTCCCCTGTTTTATCAGAAGGGATAAGGAACCTAAACGTTAGGGGTGAGCAAAACCGAACCAGAATAAAAAACTGAACCAAACCGAATGTTATTTGGTTTAATAAGTTCGATTTTTTATTTTCGATTATTTTTCATTTTTACGGTTCGATTTATAGAGTTAGAAAATCGATAGGACCGAACCGATCGAAATTATGAAACGACGTCGTTTTGCCTATAAGTTTTAGGTTTTTTCCCTTTTGAATCGACCATTTCATCAATCCAAAGCCCAATAATTCCAAAAGCCTAAAATCAAACTGACCAATTTAAATCGGTCCATTCGGCTCAATATTGTATATTTTTGGTTCTCAATTCGGTTTAAAATTTCTTAAAATTTTGATCCTTCAATTCTTTCGGTTTGGTCCGAAACAGAACCAAACCGACCATATAATCAACCCTACTAATTGTATCTGTACATGATTGTTATGTTGAATTTTCTAAGTTTGAATTTTGAATAAAACTTCATAGCAACATTGATAATGAAAGAGCTCAACTAGATTTGGTATCATCAATACATACAACTAAATGGGATGGCAATTCAAAGGTCTATAAAGGCCTAATTTTTAACAATAAAGATGAAGTTAAAGTATCAATTAGAAAGTACTCAACAACAAGAAATGTTAATTTTATTTGTTGGAGAATCAAAGATGTCATATTGGTCAGTTAAATGTGCAAATCGTGAAAGCAGATGTCAACAGAGGCTTAAGGCTATGAAAAAAGCTTCACTTCCTTACCAAATGATCATTGTGTATGTAGGGCCGCATTCATGCATTTCACCTGCACTTTCTCAAGACCATCAACAATTAAGTTCAAATATAATTATTAAATGTATTATAGAGATGGTGAGCAAATGTCCAACATTAGGAGTTGACATTATTATAACAAACATTTATAGAGAGTTTAAGTATGAAGTATAATACTATAAAGCATGGTATGGCAAAATGAAAGCTTTGGAAGCACTTTTTGGGGATTATACAAAGTCGTATGAGAAGTTGTCCGATTTTTTATATGCTTTAACACATTACAATCTAGAAAGCAAATATGAGTTTGTGTGCAAGGACACAATTTTCTCAATGGAAACAATTTAAACATGTTTTTGGACTTTTAAGCCTGTTATTGATGGGATACAACATTACAAGCTAATTTTATTAGTGACAGGACTTTGCTCATAGGAAAATACAAGCATACTTTGTTAATTGCAGTTCAATTGATGGCAGTAATAGATTATTACCTATAGCATTTGCAGTTGTTAAAAGTGAGAATTTGTCTACTTGGAATTGGTTCATGATGATGATCCGAAAGCACAATCCACTACGTGATGGCATAACTATAATATCTTATCGACATGCTGGTATATTATCTATTTTTAAGGATGATAACTCTTGATGGCATAAACCACGAGCTTTCCACTGATGGTGTTTACGTCATTATGTTAGCAACTATAATACACACCATTGAAATAAGTTATATAAATGCTCCTATTTACACCTTTTAATGGGCTTAATCTTTCATACCAATTTTCCATATCATAAGACATATTTCATTACATTTTATTCCATTTCATCAAACACACCTCGAAGTCCATTTTCTTTTTAATGTCATACCATTTACACTCACATGTGCTTATTACTCATACACACATAAAATATGATGTTTTCGGTTACTTCCTTTAACTCACATTTCATATTCATTTACATACCTTTTTATCACACTTTCATATTAAAATCATACTAATTACTTATCTAGGTGATCAATATACATACATATACTTAACATAGACCATTCAACCTATACATGTTCATCACCATGCATTTTTCATTTCATACTTTTTACTACATTTTCTCACTTCAAATATACATATACATTATGGACACTAATTATTACATTTAATTATTTGCTTTTACATCCATAAATGTCTTATTATTCATTCACACATAGTACATATGCCCTTCGGCCACAATTGGCCAACTTTATTCATGTTCAATTCTTATAATTTATTTACATATTCATCATTTATACTAATTTTTTACACCAAAAATATCAAACATACTAACCAAATACATCCATTCTTATGGCATATTAACGTTTTTGTACAAGTATTCATACCATTTTTCATACAAATTTTACATGTATGTGTTTAATTTAAATTCAATTACCTCAAATAGACAATTCACCACTTTCTAATGCTCACTTTAGCCTTATTTCTCTTTATCCATTTCTTTTTCTACATACACATTTCTCAAATTTTAGAAAATTCCTCAAAATTCCATTTTCACTCTAAATTGAGTTCTAATTGCACCTAGAGTCTTAGAATAATCTCTAGTTTCTATAACTAAAATAAAAATTAATTGTTGAAAATGTACTGGTCAAAGTGATACTATTTACCAAGTTGTAAATTCTCTCTCCACCAGCCTTCTTTTGATGAAATTTCACTTTTAGTTACTTATTTAGGTCATGAAGGGAATTTTAGAGGTATTAATTAGTAGATTTGGTAGAGAAATAGTGGATTTATAGAGGAGGGAAAGTGAAAAATGTGATGGCCATTTTTAAGGAAAATGGCTACAGTTTCTTGGGAATTAATGAAGATAGGTGCATTTGGTGTGTATGGACTCACCCACACCAAATCACCATTTTATGTAAGTGGTCCATGGGCCCATTTTTTAAAATCTAGATTTTTATGCTTCGTAAAGCTCAATTTTACATTAAACTTTAAAAATTCATTGCAATTTTTATAAACCTCTAAAAATAATAATCTTTGTGTTAAAATTCATTATTTAATCCCATTAAGGGTCTTGTAAATTCTCGGGTCAAAATTCCATAGTTAACCTAAGTCACTATTCACTCGCAAAATCTAAAAATTTCGAAGAAATAGTAAATGACCTTCAAATATTAAAATTCTTTGTCCAATGGACTCTTGAAATTTTTGACCTTTAAGATATGCTATTTTTGGGTCCATCCGAGCATATCTTAGACCAATCCTTGCACAAACCCATTTAATGTGGTTATTCACTTCCTTATCATATATTATGATTTATTGGTCCTGTTAAATCTTTTAATTAATTCATTTTCATCATTTTCTGGCTCATCAAACTTTTGTGACCAGTACTACCCTTTTCTAGCCTTTGTATAGTGCCTTACACCTCCGAGAACACTATTCATGCCTCGAAAAGTACTGTTCATAAAACTGTGTCTCACGAGCATTACAAAGGACCCTAATAGAATTCTCTTCCATTGCTAGGTACAATATTAAAGATTTTCCTTGCATAGGTGGCTTTTAAGACTGGTGGGTTAATTAAGTACTATTTTATGGCCTTAAACACTTTTTGACAATCGTTGTTCCACTCGCAAGGTTAGTTCTTCCTCAAGAGTTTAAATATGGGTTCATAAATGGATGTGAGCTTGGCTATGAATCGATTGATATATTACAGCTTTCCTAAGAACCCTCGAACCTCTTTTTCTATCTGAGGACTAGGTATCTCTAGAATTATCTTTACTTTATTAGGATATACTTCAATTCCATTCTTACTAACCACAAATCCTAACACTTTCCTGACCTTACCCCGAAAATGCATTTCTTAGGGTTAAGTCTCATTTTGAATTGATCCAACCTTTGGAAGAACTTTTCCAAAGCCTCAAAATTCCTTCTTTGTCTATTGATTTAACCATCATATCGTCTACATAGACTTTTATTTCTTTATGTATCATGTCATAGAAGAGTTTAGTGGCCATTCTTTGATATGTTACTCCTGCATTTTTTAATCCAAAAGGTATCACCTTATAATAATACATTCCTTATTTTATTATAAAAGTTATCTTACATTTGTCTATCACCTTTATAAAAATCTAGTTGTACCCTATGAACCCATCTGCAAAGGAGTATGTGGTCGTTATAGCTGCGCTATCAACTAGTACATCGACATGAGGTAAAGGGAAGTCATTTTTGGGGCATGCTTTATTTAGGTCTTAGTAGTCAACACACATTATAGCCCTTTCATTGTTGCGGGGATAATGTTAGCTAACCAAGTAGGGAAGACTATTTCTTCTATGAATTTGGCTTCTAATAGTTTAATAACTCTCTCTTTGACTTTTTTAGCCCATTTTGGTCTCATTTTTCTTAACTTTTGGTGAACTAGGGTAATGTGATCATGAGTTAGAATTGCATGTTCGGCTTCCTCTCGATCATTGCTAGGTATGTCTTCATAATTTTAGGAAAATATTTTTTCGTAATTTTTTAATAATCTCTCAAATTTTTCCCTTTCCTCAATAGTAGTATCATAGGCAACTAATACATTTAGGTTGTTCATTGGTGCCAAGATTAAATGGGTTAGTTTAATGTAATTGATGTCAAAAATGCTTATGTAATAATCATTGGAATGCATGCTGCCATCTAGAAAAATATTGTACAAATAAGCAAACTCATTATTGACCTTATTACTAAGAAAATCACGTACCTTAAAGAGATCAGACAAATACAATTAATCAAAAAGTAAATTATCATGTACAAGATCTAGATTAGGCACATTTTCAACTTTGGTTGGATATATTTCTTCGGTTCCTATGAAGGTTGGGAAAATCTCTTCCTCTCACTATTAAACATGCTTTGAGCTTCTTAATTTCTAATCCATGATGTCTATAAATATCTTACACCTAAGCTTGTAACAACCAGCTATAACTATTGGTTTTGGGGTTCCATCGTACTTAGCCTTCCCTTGCTCCATAAAGTGATCCAATAAACTATTCCCTTTCTGCTTACGGCTGTCTCTTAAACTTAGGTCATACCCTAATCCTTTAGTGTCATTCTGGCTTTTGATTTATAATGGTTCTATTATCCCTTGAAGGTTTTTACTTAGGCTAGCTTTTGGTAAGAAGTTTATCTTTTTCATAATTTTGGACACTTTGGGGTCTATGTAATCTTTATATATTCCAGCAACATGGAATCCATTGAATGGTTGATTTGCAATAGCAAGAGTGGACATTGCATGGTCGATTTATGCTTTAATAGTGATTATACTACCTTCATAAGGGAATTTAATCATTTGGTACAGAGTTTAAGGGACCTCCCTAACTTATGAAACCAAGGTAGGCCGAGTAATACTGGAAAAGTGGCTGGGATGTTAATGACTATGAACTTAACCTCATCAACAATACGACCCATCTAGAGCTTTGAGGTAAATAAGCCTTTAGCTTTCTACGTGTGTTATCATAGGCTTTCATGGTGATGCTGAGGGCATTAAATCTTCTTTTTTGATACCCAAACTTGCCAGGATTTTAACTGGGCGCACATATAATGTTGAACCATCATTTACCATAGCACATCATGTTTTTTTTCTATTTACCTCAACATTCATGAAGAGTGGCTGGTTATGTTCTCTCCTTTCTAATGGTAGGTCTTCATCTAGGAAGGTGAAGATTTGAGTTTTCTCGATTTTCATAACTTGAACTAACTTTCAGGTGTAGTGGTAGCAGATACCAAAAAATGTCTCAAGGCTTCAACTACTTTCTATCTATTGGACTGTGAGGACATTAATAGGTCTCATATACTAATGTGGGCTTGAGTTTTCTTTTACTGTTTGAGCACACCGTCATCTTCGACTTGTTTAGTTTAAATCTCTTTTTTTGGAAGGATCCGACCATTTTTCTCAACGTTTTCAATTATTTCTCCCTCAACCCGTATTTCCTCTCTCTTACCCTCTTTAAGATTCTTATCAGAAGATCCATCCCAAAAGTCATTGCTTTCCCCAAGCTCACTTTCACTCTCACTTTCCCAGAAGCCAAACATGAAGATGGCTTCACTTGCTTTCACCCCCTCACTTATCTTATGGTTAGATCCATAAATATCTTTTAGCACATATTCTTCAAGCAATCTAGATTTAAGTAGGCATAAAATTTGATTATATTTGGGAAATGGGTTTGATTGTGCCTCTGGATTTGGTATCTGCTTGGTGTCAATCAATTTTGGTATGACTTTTCTAAAGACCTTTCAATTGTTCATAAGATGGCATGTTCTTTAGTCGTAGGCACAATGCTAATCGTGCCTATAACTAAGAGCCAGAGGGTCATTTTAGAGAGGTTGTATCTTTCCATCTTCAACTAGCTTTCTCAAGCACCAGGATAAAGACTTCCCTAGGTTAGAGAAACATTTACCTCAAATAGTGTTTACATTTGCAGTCTTAGTGGTGCCTACGGTATTATTGTTAGAATAGTTTAAATTACCTGTCCTCTTGAATCCTTTATTTTGATAGGATTTTTTCAAGTCAATGGCAATATCTTTTAACTGTTCCTAAGTAGAAATATATTTAGCTATGAGCCTACTGTTCATGTAACCATTAGCATATCGGATGAATATCTTTATTTCGTCAATGTCATCGGGCTTGTTTCTCATCTTTAACACTGTAGACCTTTATTATTCTAGGTAATTAGAGAAGGTTTCATTGGATTTTTATCTTACTAATTAAAGTCAAGGTTATTTAAAGTTACTTCAATGATGGCATTGTTAGAGTATTGTTTACTGAATACCCTTGCCAATTCAACCCAATCTTTTTTTATTCTTCTCTCCTGGCAATAATACCAGTCCAAAGCTTAGCCAATATGGGACATACTAAATAAGCTTACTATTTAGTCCTTTAAAAGGCTAATAGTGCTCATGGTTATAGCATATTGTTTCAAGTGGGTCCTTGGATCTATGGTGCCATCAAACTTGCTTAAGTCAGGCATCTTGAATTTGTAAGGCATGGTGCGATTCGACCTCAAACTAATATTATCCAGGTCAATGTCTTTTCCTCTAGTGACAAGCCGACTCACAACTACCATTTTTTCATTCAGTTTCTTAATTTGATCATCTTTAATTTGTTTATGTGAAAAGACCTTATTGTAAGTATTCCTAACTAGGGGGATGTCTTTATCGGACACCTGATTGTCTACGTCATTTACTACCTCATTTCTTTTATGAGCTATAGAAGTCTGGCCCCCTTCTTTTCTAAGTATGTATGTTGGACATAGCATTGGTAAGTGTCATCATCATCCTCCTCTCTACCTCTCTCATTGCCTCTATTAGCATGGATTTGGTGACAACTTTATCTCCGAACATGGTGCCTTTTCTAGGGGGGATTGGCATTTGGTCATCAGTTCTACAAAGGCACTTGTCTACTCTCTTCCACTAAGTTACAAATGAGGGATCAATTATGGCTAAAAAAAAGGCTAAAGAGTGATGCATGATCAATATACTTGTAGTGAATGATGCGTAATGATATGCTATGTATGCATGGTATATATGTGATGTTGCATAGACAAATAAAAGCAATGAACTTTGTAACCTTTTTTACCTATACAACATGGTCAAGCCATTCCTTTCCTATGTAAGATTACCTAAGCATCAATGGGGGCTACCTAGGTTTGATTATCGGCTTAATTAGGCCCAAAGACCTCTCATATCTAAAGTGCATGCCAAGATGATGGCCTATAACATTTAAGTCTAATTTGAGGTGAAATTAGGCTGAGCCCATTCTAGATAAAAGTCATAATAGGCTTGGCCCCACTTTAAACAAGATTAAATGTAATAGGCCCACATAGCAATCACAAATACTTAGGGTCATACAACCTAGAGGAAGTTGTTAAGCTTTAACTATATGGGCTTTAGGGTTTGGTCGAAAAAGGCTTTATAGCTCCTATAAGTGGGGGTCCCTCCTAATGGGTCTTTCTGATCAAGGATAATAGCAACCAATTAGTTCACCGTTTGATATATCCAAAGGTATGAGGCTTATGAGTGATGGATATGCTAGTAATTCCCCATTCTTAAATGAACAATGGGTTCATAGTTTGCAACACCATACAAGGTAAAAAAGGACACAATTTATATAAGATGAAATATATGGGACTGATAAAAATTAGAATATTAGAAGGTATATTATTTGGGCACTTTCGGATTCAATTCTTAGTCCCTAATGGAGTCACCATTGTAGATTTTTAATGTATTGGGGATGAGGCGATTAGTGTTTGGAGTTGCCACTTGGTTCTACAAGACCGCTGATCTTTTACTGAGGAAGAGTTTGGAATTAGATCTTATTTATGCCCAAATAATATACTTTTATATTCAAAATTTTAATCAATCTCATATCATACAAGCAAGTATCATATTAAAAGCATATGTGTCACCTTTACATATAAGGAAAAGAACAATTTACAACAATTGAAAATATGTAATGAGATAGAAGTGTCAATTATACATCCATAAATCGGGCCATTCATTAACTATTTATTTAACTTGACAACTACATGTAATTCCATAGGAATTGGTGGTAGTTGCCAAACTCCCATCTCTAAGAGATTGACCTTCATTAAAATACATTTTTATGTGACTTCTTTTAAGGAAAACTCAAAACCATTTTATTAAGAAAACATTAATTAATTAGATAGAAAAATCATTAATTTAAAGTTTAGGCTTTTTCATGTAAGACAAGTTATTGAACTAACTATTACAATCCAAAAATAAACAAAAAAAAAGATAAAAGGTACAAAACCAAATAAATAAACAAGGGATAAACAATTAGTCCTACTTTTACATTGACAAATCCGTGCAAATAACATATGGTGATTGGCATTAGTTCGTGCGGATAAAATGATAAAGATTGGATTTAGTCTATCCGAACCCATCTCCAAAGCAAGGCTATTAACTAGCATCCACTCGAAGAATATGATTATAGTAATAATACATGGTCCCACAGGACCTTAAATCATGTATACAAATATCCTACAAATAGTATCAATTCATCAAAGCTAATATTATAGCATTATATAGAATACATCAATCATGGTAGTATTATAAGCACATACAGATGTCAATTAAACCAAAAAAAGGAGAATCAAGTTCGTGCAGATGTAAGAACCCTTATAACAAGAGTCTATGCAGACATGAAAAAATGACATGTTAATAAACAGTATTATCAAAATAAACACAACTCATATATCTTTAGTAAGTATTCCTATAGTGATATTTTCAACCTTTACATGGTGATAGGTCAACTATGCATTGTATCTTACATGTTTGTAGGCTTAATGATCATGTAGTTATTCATCATTCATGTTCATACAGACTATGGTCCATGAAAAAGGGAGTCTATGCGGACTTTATACTGATTTCAAAACATAAATGACAAGTATATCGAAGAGTAGAGTGTGCAAGGTTTGATTATAGGGACATATTTACCTTAGATATAGATTAATAACAGGTTGTAAGGATTAATATGAGTGAAACATACATTATCAAGTGTTGAGTGAATGTTAGAACATATTACAAAAGATGAAACATAGAATTGTTATCAATCGTAGGCCCTACAAACTAAACAACTTTATCATAATACAAAAAAGACGTATACACGGACTCAATAGTCTTATGGGTGTTATCCGTAAGGACTTATGTCGTTAGGCAGAATACACAACGATGGTTTAAGAATGCAAGATAAATAGATATGCATGATAAGTTATTATCTCACTCCTATAATTGGTGTGGGGATCATAAAAAACCACCTCACATGACTAATTAATCCTTGGAGGTTATTGAAGCTATAGGGAATAATGTACAATTAAAGTGATCGTAGAACTTACTTAGATATCGCACCAAATTGATTGACAAAAGATTGAGTTTTAAAAGAAAGAATTATTTCATGTAGGCTAAAGGACTAGTAGATAGAATCTTACTTTAGAGTTTAAATGCCTTAAACTCATGGAATTAGGGTATTTTCTGAATAATTAAAGGGTATTTCAAATAGGTTGATGGGAAGGGTATTTATAGTGTTTTTGGGCAGTATTCCTATCCAGAAAGAGATGGAATCCAATTAGAATTAGGAATCAGAGTACAGATAGAAAGAATAAGGTTCTAAAAGCTTTTCATCGATAAGTCTATGCAGACTTAATCTAAGAGAGAAACCAAGTCCGTGCAGACGTCAGCTTTTGATAGGTTTAAAAG
>CANXYI011315649.1:0-10547 GCA_948208565.1 Hura crepitans | reverse complement strand
TTGTGGTTTTAAAATCGAAAATGGCTTGTGTGCATTTATGGATATGCTATAACTAACCTTTGTACAAGTTAAAGTGATTACACCACTAAACAAAAGCTTAGCATATTGCTTGCTTGCGATGTGTAGGTAACAGGGCAGTAGATTAGAGCTAAAGCTTCTGCATATCAGGAGACACAAATCTAACCCTTACGTAGGTATTTTTGTACTCTTTTTGTAATAGTAACGTTGATATAAATGTAATGTTTAAATAGTTAGTGTGCTCTTGTGATCCTAAAAGGATAGGGTTTAATCTGCATTTTGCATCGGGTTTTTGTATTAAGTATTTTAACTGTGGATTTTACTTTTCTGCTTCTTGCATGTTATGTGTTGATATGTGATTTTGCATGTGAGATTGTTGTTTGTGAAGAGCCTGAGGCTCATTGAATTTTATGTTATGTTTGGAGGGTTAAGAGGATCTATTGGAGTTGGAGATAAGTTTATTGATGATATAAAAGTATTTTTAAACAGGTAAAAATTTGGGAAAGTTCTCGATACAGTTGTTATACTATCAGATTTTTGACAGATGACCCTAATGTTTACTTTGGTTTACGTGCAAAAAGGTTTTTGATGTTTTATTTCATTTTCAAGTAAAGAAATATTTTCTTATATAAAAGTTTTTAAATTTTAAGTGAGTTTGGATAACAAAATTGGATATCATTTTGCATGCGTGCATCCCTCGTTTGGGTCTGGTGTATAGATCAGGTGGAAAGCATTACATATATAACACAATTACACATTTCCATACTTACTAGGCTATTCGGCCATTTATGCACTCACACCCAATACATATTTTCTTCCATCACCAGTTATTCATCCATTAGTTAACACATCTCATTATTACAATACACCAATAAATTCTCCATTTTCTTATCAATTGTACATTTATATTCTTATATATGTAACTACATACATTATGTAAAATTTGAACCATGCCTTAATTGCAATATTTAGATAGATTACACGTACCCAGCATTCTCGAAACACCCTACGAGGCCCGATTAAACCTTCGCCTTGCCCTTATCGTGACCCTGCTCCGTTTCGTTAACTGCCCATTTTTTGATTGGGTAAGAATTTCAAGAAACCAATTTTTTCCCTTATTTAGTAGGTGCTTAAGAGTTGAAAAATATGGTCTTTTGAAATTTTCATATAGAACTAAAATTCCAATTAGTTGTCAACTGGGACTAAAAAGTCATAGCCAAACATGTTCACAAAAAAATATAAGCAATAGAGGAACAACTATCATCCTCTTCTCATAATATTTTTTGATCCTTTAAAAGAATAAAGCTTTAATCCTCAGGAAAAGCTAGATGAAATGAAAAAATAAATAAAAGATAATTGTGGCCTTTTTTTTGCTGCCAAAATTCCTAACGGTGTAATTAATAAATCAATTATGCAAAGAATGCGGGTCAGTTCCAATGCATTTAATCCAAATCCTAAAATTAATGCCAAATTTGATTTTACTTGTAGTTTAAGTTATGCCAACAACTTATCTAATTACTCATCTCTAGTAGAAATTCTATAATGATAACTAAAATCCTAAAATTTCTTCTTTATTTGCTAACAACATGTCAAAAACCAAAATCATAAATAACTAAGCCATTTTCAATAATATTTTCCACAACATTAAATCAATATAGAACATGAATTATGCCAATTATACAATCTAACAACTCCCGCACACTTAGATTCCATATTATCCCTAATTTGGATATAAGAAAGGACATAGGGAAAAAATAAAATAAAAAATATATCATAGTAATAGAGAAGTACTGACTTGATATATGGAGAAGATAAGCTCAATTCACTTTTTCTTATGGCTCATGGATGTAGAGCCTATTGATTCCTATAATCAGGTCACTTTTTGATCTAATGCCTTCATTTGGGATAATATTTAGCCTAAGATCTTTTCAAAATGATTGGTTATTTGATCTATATTGCCTTTCAAGGCCTTCGATTTTTGATGCATAGTTTAGAAAGTGCTATTGTGGTAGGGTAGATTTATTTTGTTTCCTGAATACTTTTTTGTCCCTCTTTCTAATTAGACTTAGAGGATAAAAACTAAAAATAGAACCATTCTATATAAGAAAACCCATCTCATCCAAACCCATTAAATCCAAAGGCATTAGATCATATACTTTATGCAAATAATTTTTATTTAAATCAATTAAGTGTGTAATGACTGCTAATTAGGTGATTACATGCTTTAGGATTAATGATCTAGAAGTGCTAATGGTTTTGTTCAATTGGGAAGTAATAAAACAACCCAAATTAACTTTCTTTTTCTTAGCCATGCTCTAAAAAAAGAAAAGTTCAGTTTTAATAACAATTCCTGGAGAGTCTTTGCTGTTAGAATATAAATGTGCAAGTATCCTATGCACATATGTCAATATATGGTTGTGCAAGTATGAATCCTTAGATGAACTAGGGTTGAATGGACTAGGTGAATTCATAGCTAATGCATCCCATATAACATTGACATTGAAAGTGCTATGCCCATTTATATAACTCTTTAAATATTCACCAATTTTAGCATAATCTTAATTGATTAGACTGAAATCAATATTGAATTCAGTAATAAAATATGAAAAATTTTGTCCCATGAGTCTAAATTTAACCATACCAAGATTATTTAAAGTATCGATATTCTATTCATCTGTGCAAAAGATGGCATAAAATTTATATACCAATTCATAGAAAAATAGGACATTGTATAAAAAGAAAGCATGATAACCTATACCATCAATAAAATCATCCACATTCAAATTTAAAGTTTAAAGAGTGGGTTTATAGACGATTTTACCTTGCACAATTTTAGAATTGGAAATGGATGTAAACCTGTTCATCTTATTCTTTTTTTTTAAATTTCAAGTGGCCCTTTAAATTAGACTTGAAGGTAGTGTGTTTGCATTTATTGATTCTTGCATGAATTCAGATACTAAGTGGATTGACAATTGCGGGCTTTCTTCAGCTTGTACATTTTCTTCAAAATTTGAGTCCCTGTGATTTGTGTCGTTAAGGGTTCATGATAATTGGTGGGTTAAAGTTAGCTGGCAACTTGTTGTGAACTGGTGTTAATTGGTTTGGCAATGGTTATTAACTTAGAAAAGAAATGGCAATGGCATTGATTACAACCTCAATATATTCGTCCTTTTACAGCATGGATGGCTCGGTTGTTGTCGGTGCGACTTTCTTTCTCTTTACTAGAACGGATTTTCCATAGAAGGTCTTTACCTTTTTCACTTGAGGTTTTGGCTAATTGGAATTAGAGGTTCATATTTCACTCTTAGTGGCCATGTTGATAAGTATGATTGGTAATGGTGGTGTGAGATTAGAACTAGAGTTAGAGTTGCTGTCAATATCAATTTGATAGGGAACTCACTTTACTTTTATTTTTGTCCACGGTTTGCAGGAGCCTACTCTCGATGGTTAAGGAAGCTAACTTCTAGCAGTTTATAGTGAGATCGAATAAAAAGATGAGGAATGTGGTTTTGGGTTATGGGCTATTAGAGATTTCTGAAAAATGTGTTGTTAGAACAATCAAAACTAAAAAGAAAAAATTAAATGAAGTTAAATATTCATTTGAATTCTCCCATAACTTTTAACTTAAAAAAAAACATCGTTTTACCCATTTGTGCTTAAGAACCTCTTAAATCTACACAGAAAACATTAAAATAAGGTTAAGAATTAAAATTTTAAAGAAGAAAAAGCTTTAAAAATGCAAAAGAAAATTAACGAAAAATGATAAGCAAAACACAAGAATAATGTGATAAAATAGAGAATACAACTGATAGTACCATAATCTAAGCTATAGGCATAACAAATTAGCACAACATAATACACACATAACTTAAACTTTTTTAACTGCAAAATTTGTGATAAATGACATGTGTATAGTAGTTAATCTATTCCTTTTCCATTCAGTGCTTACACAATTCTCTTTTTATTTCCTAATAAAAATTAAAAAGCATTAAGATAAATAAATGAATAAAATTAAACTAGAGGAAAAGGAAAGTGGGGTAGTTCTAATTTATAGTCTTAGCCAAAATTATTTGCTTTTGAATCATTGATCATCAAGAGTTGGATCACCCAAGGTGACCTCTTAAGTTGGTTGTGCCTGAATCCTTTTATAAAATGGATTAAGGTGATGTCCGTTAACTTTGAAGATTTTACTTGTATCCATGCTCTTTATCTCTACTGCATATGGGGAAAATGTTAGTAACCATAAAGGTCCTATTCATCTAGTTACTAATTTATTAGGAAATAATTTCTATCTAGAATCATATAATAAGACTTTCTAAATAATTAGAAGTTCATTCATGGTGATGAATTCATTATGAAAGGACTTTGTTTTCTCTTTGTATATTTTGGAATTCTCATAGGCATCATTCCTAATTTTTTCTAACTTTTATAATTGTAGCTTGTGATGTCCACTAACTTCATTTAACCTCACGTTACATTATTTGATAGCCCAATATGCTTTGTGCTCCATTTCAATAGGAAGGTGACATGGCTTTTGTAGACACTTCTTAGTTCAAAGGGTATCATCAATTTTTGATGATAAAAGCTTTTAGATACCAAATGTTTCTTAAGAGATGTAAGGGGAGACCTATAAACCAAGCAAAATACCTTGGAAATAGAATCCAAAAACACCTAAAAAAAGGCATAAGGAAGAGGCCCAATAGACAATAACATGTTGTTTGTACGGAGCTCTTTTTATAATGATCAAAAGTCTATAGGGACTTCAGTGGCTTATACCTTTGATGTCTATGTGGACCTCAATTAGACTTGTGTGAACCTTTACTTTTAAGGTCTGTGTAGACCTAAGCTATCAAGGGTCATCCTAGGACCACGTTCTAGATGGCTAGAGGAATATACTCTGTTAAGACCCATAAATTATTTGATAGAAACTATAAATGACAACTTTTTTAGAGAAAGGGGGAGGATTTTTGAAAAAAAAAATCTTTACACTTGGCAGCTTTTACTCTCATCTTCTCCCTCGCCCTCACAAAAAAAAAACCCTCTATAAAATGTCAATCCTCAATTGCCAAAGTTTAAAGAACTTGAAGAAGTATCCACTTATGCTTGGTTTTAAAGTTGCTCAACCTTACGTAGCTTGAAGAGAATCTCAATTTGGGGTAAATAACAGGGGAAACCCTTATAAAGGACTCTCTTTTATTCATCTTATCTTTATTTTTTGATTATCTCTTTTTTATTCTTTATTTTTCCATTTTTAAGTTTTATTTTTCCTTCTTTTTGAGGTCTATGATCCTTAATGAAAAAGGAGTATTAAAAGAACTCTTTTAACTCTATTAGAGAAGGGAGACCGTTACTCTTTTATCTATTTGTTTCATTTTTAATAAGCTATTTTTTATTCTCTATCAGATGGGAAGTCAGAATGGACCTCCTCTTATGAGAAAATCTAGTTCGCACAGATTTATATTCCTATATATACCATGCTCCTTTGGTTTGTATAGACATATGTGTTAAGTCTGTTTCTTTTATTTATATTTTCTTATCTGTGATATATGATCCTCAATGAAAATAGGATATCAAAAGACTCATTTTAATGGGTCTACCCTATTAAAGAGGGAAATTCATTTTTATGTTCTTTTTCTTTTATCTATTTGCTCTTTTATTTATTCATTAATGATAATTATTATTCCCGCTTTGTTTTCATACATACATCTTTCTTTTGGTGTTGTGTTTTGCTGATTATAGAATAGATGTTAGTTGTTTTCTTTTACCTTTCTTTGTCTATGAGTGAGTCTACACAAACCTTTTCTATCGAGCAAATGATGTCTGTACGGACCTATTTTTGTACCTATAAACTGCCTTTTTATAAGTCTATGCAGAACTACATTTGTGGATAGTCCTTTGTATTCTTTTCATTGCTCGTGTGCTTTTGTGGTAGTGGCAAGTATGCACAAACTTAGTTTGTGTGTGCTTTTAAGGTTAGCACAAACTTATTTCTATTCTAGTAGATTTATTTATTTTTATATTTATATATTGTCCATAATTATTTATTTTTATCAGTTTTTCTAGATCCCCTGTAGTAGAATTCTCATTTGTAATTATTTTAAATATTTTTATGTATAATTCCATGCATGTTGTAATAGGTAGATTAAAATGATTCTTGATTCAACTAAAATTAAACTCATAATAAAAATATTTTATAAAAAATAAGGGTTAAATTGCATAAAAATAAAGGTTTTAGGATCAAAGTCCCTAACCATTCAAAATAGTTTCAATTTGATAAAAATAAGTTAATTTAAATAATAAACGATTTAACTTGAATATCTTTGAGAACCAAAGTCCTCTTGACCAAAATTTGTAAAAATTGTGTAGATGAAAGGTTTTAAATAGAAAATGATTTTATAAAAAAAGTTTTAATTAAAGATTTAGAACCAATGTTTTGATAACCAAAATGATTTTTATTTAAATAAGAGTGAAATATATTAACCAATAAAATGATTTCTTAGAACCAAACTTCCATATCCCTATAAAATTTATTTTAATAAGATAAAGCATATTTTTAATAATAATAGAGTTTTTAGAACCAATGCTCCTTTTATCCACTTAAATGATTTTGCATCAATGTCCTTGATTTAATGGATAGGTCTGATTTCATGTATGTTGGATATATATAATTTATTTTTTTTGATATATGATATTTTATTTGCTTTAATTTTAATTTAATCACTTTTAATGTGTAAACGTGTTTGTTTATATTAACCATAATAGTCACATGCTAGAAGGGAATTAATAAAAATTAGAACCATCGAGATAAAAATGGGTATTATGTGGTGGGCATGAATAAAAAAGAATTCCCGAACCTAAAATCTCTTTGGTTTACTTCTCGGATTAACCACTCAAGTGGTGACTCACACTCACTACTAGGTAAACTACCTTATGGGGAACACTCGAGCTCCTATATTTGTGTCAAATCTTAGAGCATGCCTTTTGAAGGCCTTATCTAAGGGTCTCGACTCGAGCGCCATGATCGAGTTACCTCCAATTAGCGACTTCACTGGGGAGTCCTCTACGAGAATTCACTCATAAAGTGCCCTATAATTTAAATTGGTTGAATCATCGATTTCAAAGTTTATCATTTCCTAAAATTGCATTTCATGCTAGGGCCTTAGAATAAGTTTGACATCCTTTTTTACCCCTAATGCCATTCCAAAGCATGAAGCCTTTTTCACCTAGTTCGGTGGATTATTAGGAATGATAACCACTACTCCAATCTTTGTGCCTACATAGTCTATGAAATGGTGAATCAGTAGGTCGTTATTACCCATGATTGGGAAAACCCATTAGGAGAGACACCATTTGTAGGACAATAACCTTGAGAATAGACTACACCACAGCCCATGTAATTAGCTTAGATACACTTCCCTTTAGGATACCATAATGAATTGCATTGTATATGAGTGGATTTCTATTATGAAATAAATTTCACCATTTTTTAAAAGACAAGGTTGAAACTATTAGGCTTTTATAACAGAGACAGGTTAAACTAATTTTTGCCTTGAAATAGTTAGAAGTCATCTAACAATAGTTGTCAAAACCTCATATATGCTTAGAATAAAGAGTGTTATGCTGTTGGTTTGAAATCATGCACCATTCATATTCTTGCTTTCCCTGTTAATGCTTGAATAAAATGTAGCTATGACAATTGTGACTAGACCACATGTGTGAGAGAAATAAGGTTGGAATGAAACTTGATATGTGCTTGTTGTTATTGTATTTCATTCATACATGCATCATACAAATTAATAATTGCCATGCACCATATACTAACCCTTTGTGATTGACAACCATTATAGCTTGATTATTGAGAAAAGGCTGAAAGAGGCAATAAAGTAGACTTATTCATAATTCACCTATGCCAGTTTGGTCGAGCATTGTTGAAGAAATAGTGGAAGATATAGTTAAAGAGATGGAAGATCATGTCCTTCTTACCCACTGAGAGTTAAACCAAGCCCTTAAAAGAAATAAAAGAGAACTTGATGAAACCCTAGCTGCTTTCAAAAATGAGATTCTCACTGCGTTGACAACCACTTTAAGCCAGCACATGAATATTCAAGCTGGCACATCCAACATCCTAAACTAAAACACATTATTTTCACCTACACCACCACTAACTCAGATTCCACCTATACCCAAACCCATGGATAAGCAAAAAGGGGTTGCCTAAGTCAATATTGAGGATGAATACATTGAGGACTCAGATAATAATGATTTGATAGGAAATATCCCTTGTATTAAACTCATCCTATTAGGGAAAAAAACCTAACTATCCGTAAACTGCAGGACAAGATAGAAGCCATGTCACAGTTAATCTTTAGAGGAAGATGGATTAATTTAAATGATATCTCCCTTAAGTTTGGTGAGCATTTGCCTTATAAGAATACTATGTCAGATATGAGCAAATTTGATGGCATGATAGACCCTAGGGTATATCTAAAATATTATGCAACTTCGATGAAGAGACAAAGGCTGATGGTAAAATAAATCATAGGCCTTTTTGGCATGTCATTAATTAGCAAATCCCTCAATTGGTATCATAATTTGGAGTGAAAAGCAAAGAAGGATTGGGGTGAGTTACCTAAAGCTTTTGTTGATTAATACTATTACAATGTTAGTGTTAAGGTAACCCTAAAGGATTTATAGCTAGTTAAGCAAAAGAGTAATGAGACCTTCATAGATTATTTGGGAAGATAGAGTCCACTGTGTTAAGGATGAGCAATAAGCTAAAAAGAAGTGGATTAAATCAAGATGTTCATCCATAATGCCGCCTCATATATAAAAGATAGGTTGAAAGCTAAGGGAATCTAAGATTTTGAATCCCTAATGGATATTATTATAAATGAAGAGAATAAGGCTAGAAAAGGGAAAAAAAGCCTTTAGTTCTAACTAGAAAGGGAATAATGGGGGCACTCAATTGAATGGCATTACTCTAATTTGGGATAACTATTGTCATGGTATCTCAAGAGGCTATAAAAAAACAAAAATTACATTCATTACCTGCCAAGCTTGCTATGTCATTGGGATTACCCGGGCACTATGCTGACCATTGTTAGTACCACTAGTATATAGGTGATCTCATTGATATCTATGGGTTTTTAAGGAATGCTATCTATGATCTTATTAGGCAAATTTTGAACCCCAAATAAGGGAAGAAAAATAAGCTATGATCCTATCACAATGTTCCTCTACCGATTTTCATGCTAGAGTTTGGCTTACCAAAATGGGTGGTATTTTGAGACATTAATGGTACTTTCTACATGTATGAGGTTGGTGAGTGTTTAGATAATATGATAGCTAGAGTCTAGTATGAGACTAATTCTCGAGAAGAGAGTGAGAAATAGAAAAATAATATTAAGATTAAGTTTAAGAGAAATGTCATTATTTAGGAGTTCAATAGGGATAATTCTAGTTTGAAATCTAAAGGGGGTAGTGAGCATAGTTATCAGGAATAAGAGAGTTAAGGTTGTGACCATGATGGTTGTATAGTACTAGAAGTACCACCCAAGGACAAAAGAAAGGCTCATGAGGTTAAGGAATTATTTAAAGAAGATATGCTAGTTAAGTAACTAAAGTAAACCCTAGCTCAGGTGTCTGTCTGTGATTTACTTATGAGCTCTCAAGAATATTATCATAAGATGGCTCAAGCTTTGTCTAACACTCGAGTACCTGCTCTCACTATGCCTCAAGAGTTTTTACAAGGAAACAAAAAAGAGGTTATTTCTTTTAATGGTCATAAGCTACTTATTGAGGGAAAAAGCCACAACCGACTTTTGTTCATTAGAGTTGAAGTGAATGGGAAAAGATATCCTGTTGCATGGTGGACAATGGCTTTTCTCTCAATGTCTACCCACTTAAGATATTAGCTAGCTTGGGAATAAAAGAAATTGACCTAACTCCAACAATAGCACTAGAAAGCGAAAGGGCACTTTTGTAGATGAAGTCAAGATTGGGTTTATTATAGATAACACCATATTCACAGGAATAGATATACTTATGAGCTTTGCCTTTCTATTGGGAAGGTCGTAGTTCCAAAAGTTAGGAGGCATACCATCCACTTTGCACTAGATGGTTAAGTTTTCACATGGAGGAGGCATAATCACCATCAAGGCTTCAAGGGATAATACTGTAGCTACTCTCAGGATTGCTAACCAACTATTGATGGAGTTCTATATGGTAGGAATTAACACTAATGGTTAGGTCAGTTTTACAATTTTTTAGGATTATGAAAAAGTGGGATTACCTTCTTAGAGTTGATTTTGGTAAGAGTTTGTAAGGTCTATTATCCATCTTGGAGATTAAAGTTTAATATTTTCAATCAAAGAAAGAATTAGGCTATATTAAGGAAGATGAGTCAAATTCCATTAATAAGTATAATGTCCATGCTCCAATTGGTTACTACTTTGTGAAAGGGAATCCCAAATACATTTACTGTAATAAAGAAAAAGTTTTTGAAATGGGAGACCTAATAAAGTTAGGGT
>CANXYI011315540.1:0-14765 GCA_948208565.1 Hura crepitans | reverse complement strand
GTTCATTTCCATTCATCAGACAATTACAACAATTCATACATAAATCATAGTCAAATACTGCAATATCATACACCACGTCATATTTCTCATTCTCATAATTCATTTATGTTCATTTCATCTCAAATAATCATTTTGCATGTATTATTTATCATTTTTTTATCTGTTTTAATTATTAGGTTTGTACCTATAAACTATACACCTAAGTACATTGGATAGCGGAATTTGGGTTATGTAGTGGTCTATATTTTGGACCTTCACTGTAGTTGTACCAACAACATGATGTGCAGTGGTTCTACGAACCAAAATGTTGCTGCACTAGCCTATGATAGTTGTGCAGTGGCTCTAGAAACCAAAACTCTACTGCACCAGCCCATAGAAATATTGTGCAATGGCTCTAAATTAACCATGATGGTTGCACTCGCCTAAAGTCATGATAAAATAGGTATTAATCTAAATGATCAAACTTAGTAGCTGCTTTATTCCTAGTTGACTGGTCAACCCACCCAGTAAGTGTCTAACTATATATGCCCACTGTCTATTTTTATTTTGAATTCAGGTTTAGGTCATTTTCCATTATTTAAACTAAATTTTTGTTATTCTTTTCATTATTCTTCTTTCTAAGTGATTTATGAAATCACTAGTTATGGCAATTTTCCTTAACTTCCTGCCAAGTTTTCATCATATTTCCTTATTTATTTCATAATCATCATTTGTCACAATTTCTAAGTCTCTTTGCACATAATATAAGCCTTAATTCTCATGACACACTTTTTATGTGAAATAGTCAATTTCATAAATTTTCATTCACTTTATTTATGTGCCTTCTTAGTTCTCATCTCCTTTACAACATTATGCCACTTATGTATCTAAATGGCCAATTCACATCTATGCACACATAATATATGCTTCAACCATTTTAGGTTCTATAACCCAAATATTCATTTCATGCCATTTTACTACCATTTCATACATACATGATCAATACACATACATACACACTTAAAGCACATCATTTGGCCACTTCATGCTTCATACTCTCCATATTCATTTTCAACTAATTTATTTCAATTTCATGTTTCATATACACATACACATAATACCTATTAACATATCTTATTTTCATACACATTAATGGCCATTTCACATACACACATTAATAATACATGTTTCGACCACATTAAGTTTCTCAACATACACATTATTTATTCCTGTGTTTCATCACATTTTCTTACATTATACATCACATTCATCTTTACATCATTCATTCTCATGCATTAGCAATCACCATTTACACATACTTCTTACATATATAATTTGGCCATTCCTTAACCAACATTATACATATTACATTCTCATCATTTATTCACATTTCTATCATTCATACATATTTGTACAACAAATAAATTAATTACATAATGCAAATACACACATTTTCATATCATTCTCATAATTCCATACATGTTTACATACCAAAATTCATCCAATGATCATGTATTTGTTTCAATTCAAATTCACATACCTTTATATGATAATTCACCACTTTTTAAGGCTTCCTCTAGCCTTGTTTCTCTTTCTCTTTCTTTTTTCCTACATATACATTTCCAGTTTTTATAAATTTCCTTAAAAATTTATATTAACTCAAAACTTCATTTTAATTACAACTATAGTCTTAAAATAACCTCTAATTTCTATAACAAAATTAAAAATTAATTTTTGATAACTAACTATTTATGGTGACATTATTCACCAAGTTGAAAATTCTCTCTCCATAAGTCTCTTTATGTTGAAATTCCACTTCTATATGCTTATCTATGGTGTAGAGGGAATTTTAAAGGGGTTAATTACTTAATTTGGTGAAGAAATTAAGGAATTATGTAAGAAGCAAAAGGAAAAATGTGAGGGACAAATATGGTGAATGGCATCAGGAAAATGGAGCAAAAAGGAGAAAGATGAGCTCATTTAAGGCTTTATGTAAGTGATCTTTAGGCCTTACTTCATTAATTCTTATTTTATGTTCCCCGTTTCTTTCTGATTTTGTGTCAAATTTAAAAAATTCATTGCAATTTCTATAGACCTCTAAAAGTAATGATTTTAGTATCAAAATTCATCATTTAATCCCATTAAGGGACTCATAAAATTTTTTATCAACATTCCATAATTTGCTTAGGTCACTATTCACTCATAAAATCTAAAAATTTTGAATAAATAGTAAACAACCTCTGAAGATTAAAATTCTTTCTCCAATGGACTCACTAGAATTTTTGGCCTTCAGGGTGTGCTATTTTTGGGTCCATCCAGGCACATTCTGAATTAATCTTGACACAAACCCATTTTATGTCACTATATAATTGTTTACTACCTATTATGATTTATTGGTTCTGCTAAATCTTTTAATTATTTCATTTTCATTATTTTTTGGCTTATCAAAGTTTTATGAGTAGTATTTGCCCTTTCTAACCATTGTACAGTGCCCGGCCTTTCAAAACACTATTTATGGCTCAAAAAGTACTATTCATTAAACGATGTTTCACGAGTATTACAAAAGCACCTTTTTCTATTGTGATACTTTAAGGAAAAATTTATCACCCACTTCGTATTCAATGTCTTTTTGTTTCAAATCTACATAGGTTTTTAGTCGGTCTAATGCTATTTGTAATCTATCTTTAATCACCTTAATCTTTTCTTTAGCATCTCTTAACAAATCTAGCCACATTAGCTTGTTTTCACTCTACTCACTCTAACAAAGTGGAGTTTTGCATTTTTTTTCTATGCAATGCTTCATAAGGTGCCATACTAATACTTGCTTAATGGCTATTATTGTATGAAAGCTCTACAAATGGGAGCTAACGATCCTAATTTCCTTTAATTTAGATGGCATAACTCCTTAACATGTCTTCAAGTACCTACACGTGTAGGGTTTCAATGTAAGTATTATAATCATGTCAAGATTTATCTTATTTCAAGTGCTATTTTCACCTGAATGACTCATTCTAATTAACCATCTATTTAGGGATAGAATGTCATGCTGAAAGTTAATTGAGTACCCAAGGCACTATGTGGTTTCTTTCAAAATCATGATGTGAATCTCAAGTCCTAACTAGATATGATAGGTGTTAGAACTCTATGCAACTGCACAATTTCATCTATATACAATTGAGCCAATTTCTCTAGGGAATAATCCATCCTAACTGGTATGGAATGTGCAAATTTTGTTAATCGATTGATAATTACCCACACTAAATCATATCTATTCCTAGTGATGGGTAGTCCTAATATGAAATCCATTATGACTCTCTCCTATTTGTATCCTGGCATTGCAATAGAGTTAAGTAATCTAAAGGATATTTGATGTTTAACTTTTACTTACTGACATATTAGGCATTTTGTCACATGTTTTACTATATTCTTCTTCATAACAAGCTACCAGTAATAATGTTTCAAGTTATGGTATATCTTTATGCTCCCTAGGGTGCATTGTGTATAGTGTATTATGGGCCTCTAGTAACATTTGCTTTTTGAGCTCATCTATATTTGGAACACATAACTGATCATGGTAGTACAAACACCCATTTACTTTAATCTCATACTCAATAAACTTCCCCTCTTGGATTAATCTCATTATAGTCAAAAGCTACTTTTTTTGCCCTTTATGCATCTTTCACCTGCTGCACAAAACTTTATTTCACATACAATTTTACTAATAGTGCTCCATCATTCATGTGTTTCAGCTTTATATTCATTGTGTTTCTATCCTTTTCCTACTTTTGGGGCTAAACTTTTTTAACCTTAAGTAAAGATCTTTTCTTTTGGAAGTTATCTATCCTTTCTTTCATTATATCCTTCACTATGTAAGCTACTGACACTAAGGAGGGAAAGTCTTTGATTTTCATCACTGCCACCTGGAATTTAATGTCATTGTTGAGGCCTTTCTCAAATCTCTTGCACCTATTGACTTTAATTGGTACAATCTCTTTTGCATACCGACTAAGCTTAAATAACTCCTTTTATTTTGCAATTGTTCACCATCCTTGCTTGAGATCTAAAATCTCCTGTCTCTTCTTCTCTAAATAATTTTTTATGATATACTTTTTCTTAAATTCTTTAAGAAAGAAATCACAAGTTAGTTTTATTAGAGCTTTATATTCTGAGAGTGTCTCCCACTATCTATATGCTCTCTCCTATAATAAGGATGTAACACAAATCACTTTCTCTTTCATTGTGCACTTAAGTTGATACAGAATATTAATGGTCCTTTCTAACTAATACTCAAATACAATTGCATCATCAGGTTATACACCTGTGTAATCCTCTGCACCTATTTTCTTGACTCCCTCTAATTATGTGTTTTAGAGGGCTTGTGATAGTAGAGGTGGTAATATCAGTAATGGAGGTAAAGCTGCTTCAGTAGTAACCTATCAAAGGAGATCCACTATCTACTATAAGAATGTTAGTTGTGTCTATGTTGGTTGTCTAACATCACTAGGTACTAGCATCTATCCACTCATTGGTTCACTTATTGTTGTTGGAGCATGACTCTTTATCTCTTCCCCACCACCTAGTGGTGTTGATTCCAACATCTTTAAGCTATATCAAAAGTATAGTGGTCAGTCTAAACTAGTATAGCTTTTAGATAATATATAACTTTAATCCCAAGGTACTCATATGTAATTCTTATACCCTAAGGAATGCTTAAACTTATTCTGATACCACTAAATGTGACACCTTTTACTCAATCTCAATACTGGACCTAGATGAGGGATGGCACATAACCATGTCTCATGCTTATTTTTAGTTCATTCATGCAATGGACAAATTAAAGCCTTTACTTTACTATTTGAAATCTATGTGGCAAAAATCTAGTAGCATAATGGTTGTTTAAAGACATAACCTAAAAGTTTACCTACAAAAAATACACTTTTCTGTTTACATAGTCATCAATCCCCAACATTGGATCCTTTTGATCCTCCCAAAATTCTCAACTAGTTTAAGTACCAATCATTTAATCATTCATAGTACATTAACACCATTCATAACTATATTATTTTCATCACACCATTCACACACACACATATACAACATATATGTATAAAGCATTTAGATTACAAAACTTAGTATATATTTTTTAGGACCTATTATCCGTATTTACATATGAGTGCTATCTAGCTAATATATAGTATAACATGAGTCATAACATATACCAAGGAAGAATTGATATGAGGCTAAGCTAGAGATGATTCTTTACTACCTACACATCTAAACATAATATGCTAAGCAAAATGTTTAATGGTGTATTCAATGAAATATATATATTAAGATGATAGCATAAGTGATAACAATGTCAAGCAAAATCATGTATTTCGCATAGAGGAAGAATGTAAACATAGGTGAATTAATTAATAGCTTAACATATGATTTACCTTTGCTTATGATTATTTAACAATCCCATGTACATATATTTATTTTGTCTTTCTTCTATCATCTAACAATTTTTTACTCATTTTATTTATTTGTTTAGCCCATACATGAAAGACAAAGCACTAATACTAGATATTGAGATCTTAACCCTATGGGTCTCTATGCAGTGGCCTAAAATTTTAGGCATTACCACGACGGTAATTGTATAGGTAAATGTGTAATGGCCCACATGGATCTTTTTGCTACTACACTAGTATGAGGAAATGTGCAACAGGCCTATTGGACCATACTGCTACTGCACTAGCATAGCTAAGGTACAGTGGCCCTGTTAGACTTTACAACTATTATGCTAGCATAGGGAAATGTGCAGTGGCCATATTAGACCTTACTACTGCTACACCAATATGATATACATTTAAATAAATATATGCAGTGGCCTTATTGGACCTTACTATTTTAGCACCAGCATAGTATGGCATCGTGGTGTCTTAGCAATTACAAACACCCTAGTTGATAGGTTAACCTAGCTAGTTTAGTTAATCAAACTCATATAGACTTCATTCTAATCTTATTTAATCCCATATGTATGGGGCCTTTATTGCATGAGCATAATGTAGACTACTTTTATGTGCATCTCATTAAGTCTTCACCATTTTACATTAATTCACTTGCTTAAATTGTTCTTATTATCAAACATTTATTTTTCATAGTCTTATATAATGCATTACATTATATTACTAAAACATGTCCTACTATGTCTTTCCATTGCAATCCCACTTACCATTTTATTTTAAAATGAGTATAACTAGATATCTATATCTTAAATAATTCTTCCTTAGATATTTACATCTCATTTTGTCAATACTCATAATATTTATTCTTAATATACCTATTTATTTTTATGTTCACCTACTTCCATCCATTTGGCCACATGATTCATTACCCTATTCACTTATGCTTTGAGCACTCTACCATTTTCTCTTATGTTTAATAATCCCATGCACCATTATCAACATTATATCATGCATATATCACACATTCATACCTAGTACACCATTCGACCACATTTTAGAATACACTCTCTCATGCTTTCCTTTTTCCATACTTAGTTTATGCATGTTTTAAACATTCAATCAAGCACATTACACCATTAATCAAGCTTTAATTCGCACATATGCCTAACAACACCATTCGGCCATACCTAATCATATTTCTTAACATTCTTTCCTAATTAATTATTTATTCTAAACATGATGTAAACATTTACTCAAAGCTATTTATGTATAAATTAAGCCATTATTCATGTTTACATACACATGATATATGTAGCATACACATGCACACGCACTTAAAAATTAAGAAATTGAATAAACTAATATATAATTCATTAAATACACTTACAAACACTTCCAAATGTCTTCAATCTAGCCTCTCTATGCCTTCTCCATTCCTTTCCCTTGCTTATGACCACTTTTTTCTACAAACATGTTAGGTTTTTAGTTAGAAAAATTTCTACAAAATTTTATACTACTCTAAATTTAAAATTAATTGTAGAAACACCTTATACACATCAAATAACAACTTAAAAAATATAAAACCTTGAATTAGAACACTTACACATAAGTTAGTCATTATTTACCCTACTCAAAATTATCCCAAACTAAGTTTGTTCTCAGATTTTTATCTATAGAATAATAACCTAGAGGTGGTGGAAGTTACAATAGTGGTGGGGGATGGCTTGATAGTGTATGCTTTAAAGAAAAAAAAAGGAAAAAGGAAAAGTGGGAAGTGGGCTTTAATGGCATCATCCAGGGAGGAAGATGATGGTGATTTTGGCTTGTTAATTCATGTTAATTAACTTTATATATATACAAAATCAAGGGTTAGATGGATAGCACATGTGGAATCTAAGGGTCCACATTAATTCTATGCCTTTTCCCCTTTGAAAATTAATTCCATCATCTTGACATGGTGAATGTACCCATAACAAAATAGTACTCCATAAACTTATCAGTATTAGAAAGTAACTACTAAGACCCCTACTATCTTAAGCCAACTTATCCAAATGATATTCAATTATTCTAAGCATATAAAGGGCTTGTTGTGTAGTTTTAATGTATTAGTCATTTATATCATGGTCTATAATCTCTTTAACTTCAAGTCACATTCTTCAATGTATAACATATGCTTTTGTAACCATCCTGAGTATAGTACATAACCATATCATTTAAGTTAATGTGTAACATTATGATTTCCATTAATCTCAAAATACAGTTCATGACAAAATAGTTAATAGTCATTATAGTCGTACCTCTCATAATATTCAATCATGTAACTAGATAGTAGGTTGTATATTTATTCATATAATATAAGTTATCATAAGATCATCACTGAGCTACATTGGTTCTAGTATTATAATCATAAAGTGTTTAAATAATACTAATAATTCAGTAAATCATATGAAATCAATTATCATTCTTAAAAATAGGATTATCACATAGAGTCAGCAAACTTTAGTCCTTAAAGTTTAAAGATTTAAAGCTCACATTTCAAGTCATAAAAAACTCTTTAATAAATCTTTGACTATATGCCAATTTGTAAGCTAAATATTATTTATAGCCATGATGGAAATTAGGTTGAAAAAGGTTTGAAATTCTATTAAGTTTGGAAGAAGATGTAAAAACTTTACATTATGCTATAAAGAAGAGGTCATGACCACAATCCCTTTAAAATTCTAAAGGCTTGGATTTTGCCCTCAAAGGGTCACGAGCATGACCTACACAAAGTCATGAAGATATGGCTTTTTCTTTTGCATAAAATTATGCGATTCTTTTCATATTTTTCAGCAACAAACTCCATGATTTTCACTAAATTCTTATCAAATCATACCACGATAAGTTTACAATCATTATAAATCTATTTAACAACATAAAACATGTAATTTACATAATAAATCATCAATAAATCACATGAAAAATAATCAAATTTCATGCTAAAATGGTAATCGACAAATTTAAGGGTTTTAGCACATTAATGCTTTGAATTCAATCAATTACAACAATTAAAGAGGTTTGATTCATGTAGAAACTAGAAGATATGCAGAGAATTACAAAGAATGAGTTATCCTTTAAGAATTTCTTCACCTTTTGCCTTCTTCCTCTCTTCAAGGTTTAATAATGGTAGTAGAAAGGCCCATGAATATGGATAAGAAAAATACACAAGATGATTAGAAATTGAAGGAGAAGAAGATATAAAGGATAGAGATGTAGTTACCTTAGGCAGTTGGTAGAGAATCACCTTGGTAAATTCATTATGTCTTTTAAAGAGAACATTGAGTAGTAGAAGAAATGACGTTGTCTATTTTCTCTAACTACTCAACTCCTTTATTTATGTGGTGAGATGGATAGTCAAGATTAATTCTTTTCCATCCATCTAATGACCCATAATTAATCAAGGCAAATTCCCATATCAATTTTTCTTATAAATAAATATTTTATTTTCAATCCCCCTTTTTAAAGCACTTGTTCAAAATAGAAAAAAAATTATTCTCCACATTTTTTGAAACATATTACTAAAAATATTGTCTAAATTTTGGGACATTACAAATATGCATCAAATGCACTCTAACCTAAACCTTAGTATGCCTCATGTACCTCAACATATTAAACTTTTTTGCTCTCATTCATGTACTGCTAGAGTCATTTGTGTCCTATAGGTTTAGAAATAAGTTTTATTAATAGGTATGAGTTCATATCCTTGCATCACCCATCATGCCTATTAGGCATATATTCATACATCTGACATTCTCTAATGGCCATAACTATCTTCCTACCCATACACCATTTCACCTAACATGTATCCTCCGTATAATTAAATTGTATATATTTTGGACAAGGTAAGCTAAAATTTTGTGTAGTTTACTTAGTGCTACCCATGTTACATCCTTAGAACTATGCATTCTCATTAATGATACATACAATTATATATCATGAAAAGTCACCTTATATCTTTTAGGTATAGGTATATAATGTGTAAATACATTAGCATACATCATATATTATTTATACATTAGACAAATATAACACACATTATTAGGTTCAATTTATACTAGCATATAGGTGCTTTGATCTATTTTACATAATATGGTTATGTCATACAATTGAATATTACCATGAATCATACATTATACTGACTGCTCAAATTGTTTTAAACTAGGTATATTAGAATTCATTACACTAATCCCTTTAATTCTCATCCATATATTGTGTATCTTCTTATGCTATCCTTTATATCACCTCGAATTATGTACTCTCACTTATATGCTGCTAAGGTCACTTGTCCTACATTACATCATGAGATTCCATTTGAGTTATTTTAGCGATGGAAGTATACATGTCCTTGCATCACATATTACCTTATATTCTACTTTTTAACCTTTTTAAAGCATAATGATGTCATACACTAGGATATATTTCAGCATGCACATAAGACATATTACATATCATTTTAGAAATGAGAATATCATGTGATCATGCATTAGCTTACATTATGTATCATATCATACATCATTAGGACCCTTTTGAAAATAGGTGTATTATGTGTCCACACATTAGTGCACGTCCTACTAAATCCATGTGACTGGAAATAGCCTAGTTTTGGAACATCATTCATGCATCCACCATACATATTAACACTATCTTGTGTCTAATATCTTTTTGCCCATACATATGTGTGTAAGATATCACATAAAAGTTCTTGTACATGTATACATAACATGCATCATTAGAATCATTTTATAAATAAACATAACTTGCATTAGCTTATATCATATCTTGTAATATCATTAATTACTTTATGAATAAACATAAGATGCATTAGCTTGTATCATCTTTTAAGATCATTAATTACTTTAGGAATAAGCATAACATGCATTAGCTTGTACCATGGCTTGTAGGGTCATCTATATATTAATCAAGCATACATGGCATGCATCATTAATCATTTATCATATTTTTGGTTTTTTAATGAGATACATAGTAAAATTTTTTAAAAAGTTTTAAAAAACTAAATGATGACAACAAATAAAAAATATTCAAAATATTATTTATAACAGATAAATTAGAAGCATTTAGACATTTACAGTTATCAATAAAACCATGATTCCTTATCAATTGCTCTTCCTATTAGGTTATTGCAAACCACAATGATCTTTATCGGGAACACCTCTAAGATATCCACATAAGAAGCAAAGGAGTGAGGCAACATGAATCACTAGGAGCTAATAATTGATTCATGTAGATAAAGAAAAAATAAAGAAATTACGTCTAGAGCTTTTTTATTGTGGCTGTTCCATGCATAAACGCTTCAAGTTATAAAGGCTGTTAAAAAAATGTCTATTTATATTATTTCTAAACATTTCTAGTTTAGAATTTAACTCTTAAAATCTTACCTAAAGTAATGCACAAAAGCCCATGAATTGGTCTCCCTCATAGGTCTATGCATATATGCTTGAAAGTTAGCCCATGGGCATTCTACACTTAGCTAATTTAGGCTAATCCCATATGGCTTAACAAGGCACCAATTTTTATTAGCTAGTAGTATAATTTAAGGCCTTTTTAACACTTAAAAGGTTTACTAAAATCAATGCAATGCCCATACACCAAGGCTTTGAGAACGGTGCCTGAGACTTATAAAGGACACCTAGTGTACTGGGTCACTGGCATGAATCTCGAGGTAGGGCATGCTTCCCAATAAACTTCAAAGGCTTCAAAAAGGGTGAAAATGACCTCAATAAAATTTTTAGCAAAACCAATAAATTAATTCAGGTTGTACGCCAGTAGGTTATGAGCTTGGATCGAGTCGATCTGAGAATGACTCGAGATGTACCCGGATGAACATGAAAATAGTGGACCTTGAAGCTTTAAAATTGCACTGAGTACAATGGTGAAGGAATTTTTGGAATCAGAGGTCGTTTGCAAATTCTGGTCATTTTTGAGGTTGTCATGCAAATCGAGCCAGTCTGAAAAATTATCCTATCGGAGGAATTGGGCCATTAAAATTTATGAGTGAGCAATTGGGATTTAACAAGGAATTTTAAAACTAATGGCATAATTTTTTGACGTCATTTGGGATTTTTTGGGTTTTCAGTAGAACTGTAATTTTCCCAAAATTTTGCTAGCTTAATTCTCGAAGGAATTTGGCCATGAATTTTGGCGTGCCTCTAATTAAAGGTATTTAAGGATTTTAGAAATAAACACAACAATTTTTAGAGATTTTAGTGGTTGTATAAAAATTCTCGAAGTTCAGTTGTGAACTGAGTTGCTACGAAATGCTTGATTTTCAATTCAAGTACTTCCTGAAGGAATTTCACTACAAAATTTTATAAGAATGAAATTGGGGTCAAATGATGATTTTAGGAATAAATGGTGCATTTTTTTGATAATAGTGTGATTTTTAAAAAATCCCCAAAGTTAGCAACCCCTATGTTCGAAAATTCAAATCTTGAGGTGTTTGGTAACCTTGTAACACGAACCGAGGGTCCCTTAATCCTAATCAACAACTATGCTATGTGGCCATAGCTCCTGAAAGCCATTTGGCCACTAAATTCCATTAAAAACAATTTAATTTATTTCTTACCTTTTCTTTCCTCACCTCCTCCACCTTTGTAATTGCTAGCCATGTCCTCCCCCTTTTGCCTTCCCTATTCCAGCATTTTCCTTTGTATCTCTATCATAATGTCACCAACGAATAGCCTTCTTAAGCAAGAACTTAAAATTAAAGATGGAGGGACCCACAAAAAGCTAAAGAAGAGCAAGGAAAGCTAATAAGGGAGGAATAATTTATAGGGTAAGTGTCCTCATTATCCCCTATAGCGTGCAATAATTTCTTCTCCTAAGACTCATTGTATTTTAGCATATTTTAGGGAAGGGGACTCTTGGAATGAAGTAAGAGGATGTGAAGTTATTCAAGGGCAAGAATAGGAAAGGGGAGATGGTGAATGATGAGAAAGTGAAGGAGCAAAGAATCTACTAGAAATGGGATCGAGGTTTATGAATTTAACTAATTAAAGGCATGCCATATTTTTTTCTTTAAAGAGGAATTCTATAATCGAGTAACATGAAAATTCTTGTAGGAATGGTGTGCTTGAAATGAATTTTTCCTTTAGTGTTGTGATTGTGCATGGCTATTGAATTTTTTTAGATGCTTTATTTCTCTTAAATGTTGATATGGCATAATGGTTGGTGGGCAATTATGTTGTAATAATGTTTGTAAGGGGATGCTTGGTGGCATGAAATCCTTGTCTAAGTTTAGGAATAAGAAGAATGTAAACTTAATGTGTGGTGAAGGTATGGGTGACGTTAATTTTTTTTAAATGCAATTAAGACTAAAAATAATGTGAATTTGGTGTGTTATGAATAGGTTTGTTTTATGTCATTCGATGGTGCATATGAGAAAAAAATTTAACCTTATAGGCTATGTAAAAAGGGACTCTATATAGAGATGGCAGTGTACTTGATGGCTTGCTTATGCATGGTAAAAGAAACCTTGAATGTGTGTGAGTGTAAGGAGAAATGAAAATATAGGTATATGTTTGTGATTTAAGTTAAACTGAAAAGTGCTTGTTCATTAGGTATAAGCGTGTTTTGTGAAGCTTGAATTATTGGGTAAATAAGGGTAAGTAAGTGCAAGGATTAAATGACTATATGAATCACTTGAGATAATTAGTGTAATAACTTGGATAGAATTGTTTTATCAAGAAATTCAACAATACTGAATTAATTTTTAAGGAACACAAGCATTCATTTACCTCAACATGTATGAAGTTTGTAATAAAATAATTAAGAAGGTGATAATTAAGTGGTGTTAGGTTGGCAAGCCGAATTAGGTTCTAAATTGAAGTGACATGTAAGACATGAGGTGATTAAAGGGTAAATTTAATTAAGTTATGTATATTACATGTCAAACTTCTTAAGGCTAAAATGTTGACTTGTAGATTGAATAAAAATACATATAATATATATACAAATGTTAGAGCATGGAAATGTATAGTTATAAATCTGAATTGTTGACATAACACAATTATACATATAGAGACTACATATGGTTAAGAAGAATATATATATATATATATATATATATATATAAATGGCATGATGGGTAAGGCATGAGGGAGATGTACTTATAGGCATATATTTTGTTAAGGTGATGGTAGTGTCTTAATGAACATAAAAGAAAGCATCGAGGTAGTAAATTCAAGGAAATTATGTACAATGCAAGTGTACATTATTTAATGCGGAACCTTAATGGGATAGTGGTTCTAGTATATAGTTCTTGAACAATTATTAGTTGTTCCTTTCTAGACTAGTGATCTATAATATATGTGTGACATTTTAAATAAGATGCATAATTTAGATACATAAACATGTAAGCCAAAAATGGTGCATGAAAAGTTAGTTAAAACACACCTAGAATAAGAAATTGAACTTAATTAAAATGTATATAGAGTAGATTTTCATTAGTGCATGAAAATACTACCAGAATAAGGGTTTTAATCTATACTTTATAGAGTTAATAAAATAAATATATTTATGGCAAAAATGGAAATAAAATAATGGTGACTATCTTCTATTGGAATAATCAAATGATTTATGTGTAGAGGTAAACTAATAGGAAAGTGAAATCTAAAATGCTGAACAAGACAAATGATGGAATAGATACACATACATATGGTAATTAGATGTTATAGATTGAGAAAATATTAAAATGATGATAAGAAAAACTTTAATTAAGTTGATTAAAGACCTATATTTATATAATTAATAAAGTTTGGAATTTTCTTAGAGCCCTTTTAAATTTGGTAAACAGGTTTGGCTTCAGTCCTATGACAGTACTAAATTGAGATGTTTGAGCCTATGAATGCTAATTGTTAACATGGCATAAGGCATAAAAAGATGCCTAGAATGGGATGGCTATAAGCCTATGAATTTGTAAGAGATAGTAATGGCTATAGGCCTATGTTAGTGATAAGTACCCATGATTTGACTTATGATGATCTTAAGAAAAAAGGACTATTCAAGACTTATTCAAACATTCCTAATAAAGGCGATAACTTAAGAAGTGGTAATATTAAATATGTAGCTCTGAACATATTTATAAATTGAATTTAAGGTAAGCGTATAAAAATAGATCTAAAATTGTTCGACATGACCTAGATACAATTTGTAACTACTTAAATGAATTTTCAATTGTTAAAATAAATTTGTATTTGACTATTAACCACTTTTAAATATTATTATATAATTAGTAGTAATAATCTGAATAGAAAATTTAGACAGCTAGCCTGTAACTGT